>JAQPZY010000558.1:0-236209 GCA_029931535.1 Margaritifera margaritifera | reverse complement strand
TCTTGGAGGTTTTTGTAGAAATTAGGATTATATAAAAAAAGTGAAATCTGTTTACAGGTTTTTAATTGTCATCCTTATCTTTTAATTTATATATCTTGTATATGTTTATAACATACTTAGCTTGTAACTTTTATATATTAGTAATTCATGTTTGTTCTTTTTTGGAACACTGTACATGTATCTGACTGGAGTTATTTTCATAGCAGTCTTTAGGTTTTTATTTTTAGAAATTCACTTTTAATTAGCCCCATCTGGCCAGTGTTGTGCTGTTGTGCCATTAAACCCTCCTCCTCCTCCTGTATCATTTATCCAGCTTGGTAAAGTATTTAAATATGCTGTGTACTTTATAAAATTTTGGTGCAAATCTTGCCTAATGGACACTTGTATTAAATGGTAGCTATCTTGCTCAAATGTCATGTGCATTTGTGATCAGATGGGTGCTTAGCTCAGGTTCATTGACTTGGGTTCAAGTTTGTGGTTTTAACTTTTCTTGCTTTAATCATGATGATTGTATACATCTCTTTTAGTATCACATATTTTTACTGGCTTCGGTTAAGTTGTTGCATTTAGATCATATCTACGTGAGTTTTTTTGTATACTATCCATCCTAGAATTATGATACTTGATGAGGGGATGCATTTTGATGGGTACTACACCATTATTAGAAAAATAGGTCTCTGTGACCTATATTTCAGGCATCAGTGGCTTTGTTGAAATTTTGTGTTTAAAGATCATGTGTTGGGTGCTGTTTATGTTGCAATCATGAAACTTGAAAATTCAGTGTCATCTCTTAGAATCAAAAAGTTAACTGTGATATTTTATGACTTACTAACATAGATTTAGTATTTTATAGTTAGGTCATAACTATATATTATTTTCGAAGCCTTCATGGAAGACCCCTTCTGCCAGTGCAATTATAATTAGGAATAAATATATTTATTCAGTGTTACATTTTATTATTGGTAACTATACATGGTATATTGTGATAGGTTATCCTCAACAGGTTAATTGTGTATTGAACATGTGAATGAGTACTGTATTTTTTTTCTTCACATTTTTGTACCTATTATTTGCCTCTACTGGTCATAGACCAGAAGAGTCTATAGGATGTCTTGTTCTATCCATCGTTCTGTTAGTACCATTTTGGTAAACAATTTGGAGGATAGCCATCAAACTGTAAACACCGATTCACCCAAAGGTCTAACTGGTTCTAAATGAAAATGCCGCTGCTTAGACAGCCAATGTGACCTATCTTAAAACATTTGTTTTTACTGCTCCTCCTA
This sequence comes from Margaritifera margaritifera, assembly GCA_029931535.1. NCBI lineage: Eukaryota > Metazoa > Mollusca > Bivalvia > Unionida > Margaritiferidae > Margaritifera > Margaritifera margaritifera. The sequence goes on along the minus strand of JAQPZY010000558.1, from coordinate 234,926 downwards.
AATGGAAAATGATATTCACCTGGCAGCAATCTTAAAAGTCTTGTTATTGCTACTCCTCCACAGATGGCCATATCAGCATGAGGTTTCACTAAAAAAACCTTCTTATGATATCTAGTTGGACCTAAATGAAAATGGTGCTGATCTGCTGTATAATATGGCCACCATGGTGACCATCTTAAAAATCTTGTTAACACTACTCCTCTTGAATGGATGGTCATACTGACAGGGAGTTTTCACACAAAAAAACTCCTATGATGCTGGTAGGTCCTAAATGAAAATTGTGCTGATATGATATCCAATATGGTCACCATAGCAGTCATTTTGAATATCTTGTTAATTATCGCTATTCCTCCAGGATGGATGGATCATGCCGACTTGGGGTTTTCATCAAAAGATTTGTATGATGTCTAGTTGGTCCTAAATGGAAATATTGTTGATCTGACATCCAATATGACTGATATGTTAGCCCTCATTCAAATCTTGTTATCATTATTGCTGCTAAATGGAACATATTGATATGTGGTTTTCACCGGAAGAATCCTTAACCAATATGGCACCATGGAAGCTGTATCGAAAATCTTGTTATCACTGCTCCTAAATGGACATTGGGTTTTCACCAAAAGACTTCTTATGATGGTAGTTACTCCTAATGAAAAATGATCCTGATCTGACATCCACAGCAGCTATCATGAAAATCTTGTTACCACAATTCCCCTTAACTGGAAAGTCATGTTGACATGGGGGGGAGGGGGTTGCTAGAAGACTAATTATGGTGTACAGTTGGTCCTAAATGAAAATGGTGCTGATCTGACATTGAATATGGCCACCATGTGGTCATCTTGAAAATCATGTTATTATTACTCCTGATGGTCATATAAACATAGTGCTTTCATCAAAAGACATATAATATCTAGCTGGTCCTAAGGAAAAATGATGCCAAAATTACATCCAGTATGGCCACTATTGTTGCCATCTCTGAAAGGATGACCATATCAACATAGGTGATCCAAGAATATCTGAATGTTTTAAGACTAAGCAGTTGAAAGTAAGGAATGGTCTTATAAATGATTTCTAGATATTCTCTTTTGGCCTTATTTTTAGGAGAGAGTGCGCATTCTATAAAACCAAAAGTTAGATTTGTTTCCATGCCAATCTGACTATTTTTATCTTTTTCTACACAATGCACATGCATCTGTATGTACATCTAGCCAGGCCACTGATAAATACCACAAGCTGTGTTACTATAGCTTGTACACGTATGAAATTGACAGATGCCATGGTTATGTTTCTGCCCAAACCAGATGTAGTGAAAACCCAAATCTGATTAATCCCTTGCACTGTGTCCACTACTGTTGTACAAGCTGATATCCACAGTGTTGTGTACTTTGTGGTTATAGAGTGTTAAAAGAAGTATGAACACATAATGACCAAATAGTTGCAGAGGAGAATTTTCAGCAACATTTCCCCATTGTTTGAAATGTTGAGTTAGCAACTGGGCATTTGAGGTCATTTACTGAGCTTGTATTGGAAATACAGATTTTTCGTTTTGAACCCTCAAAACCACAAAGCATAACTGACTCCCTATTGATATGCAAATGAGGCCCCCAGTCACTGAGTATTTAGCTTCATTATACTAAGTTACTACTAATATCAGTATGCCCTAAAAGTTTCATTTGCCACAGACAGATGATTACAGAACAAGATACCTATATTCATTACATTATTTTACTACTAATTTCAGTTCCCCCTACAAGTGTTAGCATCAGTAACAACAGACAGGTGACTGCAGGTGATAGCCTCATACTTAGATGTACAACAGGTGTGTCAAATCCAGCAGCCCATATCATGTGGAAGAATGGGACAATTACTCTCTCTGGTGGTCAAGATGTTGACCAAAATGGGGACTATGGAGGGAAGGTCCGGTATCAGGAACTAAGTATCTTCACTACCCGCTACATGGATGGAAACATCATCACTTGTATTGCTGATAATGACAGAATAACTGGAGGTGGAGTGAGCAACTCAACTGTCATGGATATCAAGTGTAAGGGACCTATGCACAGTAGTCACCCTCTGTTAAGGCCACACATTCTGCAGTTGGAAAGTGGCCTTTTAAGAGAGGGAGTCACATAGATATAAGTAATACATATAAAGTGAGAAAGGAGTTACTAATTTTTAAATATTTAATATTTTCATTTAAAAATCACATGTATGTCATGGTATTTTTGTGAGAAAACTTAAAATAATGTTTTTTAAAATAATTATGAATAGTCATCTATTGTGGTGCAAAATTGAAAAAACTTGCCAATAAAGTCAAGGTACAAACATCTAACTAACTATCATTCTCTGTCTGAGCTGAGACTATGAATACCAGAATCATAAAACTTGGTGAGAGGATACATCTTGATGGGTAATTCAACTTTTCACAAAAGTAGGTCACTGTGACCCATATATCATGCTTCACTGCCTTTAATTAAATTTGTGTTTTAAGTTTCTCTTTTAAGCTCTGTGCATGCCAGATTCATCAGACTTGATGGTTGTATGCATCTCTCTTAAGTTTCACACTCCCACAACAAAAGAAGGTTGCTTAAGTTTTTGCATATAGTTCATGAGCAAATAGGTTTTTTGCATACTATACTGTTATGTCTAGATTCATGAAACTTGGTGAGGGGAAGCATCTTGATGAATACTAAACCCTCATCACAAAAGTAGGTCATCATTAAACTTAAAATGTTTCCATCCTAAATATGGAAGTTTACCACCTACGTATAGGCCATGAGGTGAGTATTTAAAAAAATAAATATATGCATATCTTTTGGGGTGGTTAGCACCACAAAAAAAATAAATAATAATAAATGAATGATAATTATCTTAATTTTACACATATTGCTGCTGAAAAGCTGAAACAGATGTGGCATTTCTTTTTCAAGATTTATGTTGTTCTCCAGTTGACATGTAGTAAAACCTGTACAAATTTGAGCTTTGAAGGCATTTAGCTCTGGCATTGGTGTCAGCATTGGCATCTATGAATGCGCCAGGCAGCAGTTTGGAGTATGTTTCATACTAGTGTCATTTGGACTGGGCTACATGGGCTAAGCTTGTACATACATGTACGTAATTTAGGCATTCTTGTTTAAGTTCTTGCATTTAGCTCAGGAATATCCATCCTGTTAGGACACCGTTATACCTGGAATCATGAAACTTGCCAAGGCTGCAAGTTGACTAGTACTATACCCTCATCATGAAAATTGTAGGTCATTATGAACCGTATTTCATGCATCACTAAATAATTGTGTTCAGGTCAGTTAGTAACGCACCATTACAACAAAAGATTGACGTGACCTAATTTTAGTATTTTATTGGGTTAGGTTACGTTTTTGCATTTAGCTCAAAATAGCATAGATTTCTTGTTCACTTTATACATACTGTTATACCGGGAATCATGAATTTGGATGAGGAGGTGCAAATTGATGCATACTACACCTTCAATGCAAAAGTAGGTCACTGTGGCCAATAGTTTACACTTCACTGATTTGGGTTCAATTTTGTATTTTAATTTTTATTTCTCAAGCGCTGTTCATGCTAGAATCAACAAACTGAATGATTATATGCATCTCTGTTAGTGACACACCCTTGCAGCTAAAGGTCGACTGTGACCTATGTTTCACATTTTTACTGGCTTAGGTTCAGTTTTTTTGAACATGTATATCTTATATCTGGAATCATGAAACTTGGTCAGGGGATGTATGTTAATGGGTACTATACCATCATCTCAAAAGTAGATCAATATGACCCATATTGCACACATCAGTGACTTTACTTAATTTTTTTGTCTTAACGGTTCATTCCAGAATCATTATACAATATGATCATATGCATCTCTAGTACCAAACCTGTATAAAACAAGGTAAATGTGATGCACATTTTGCATTTTTCTGGCTTTGTCTAGTTTTCACATTTAGTTCATGTCCACATAGTTTTTTCCATGTTTATATACATCCTGTCTTGTCTAGAATCATGGTGATTTTTAATGAATCCTTCTCCCAAATTGCAGAAATAGGTCATCTTGGTCCATATTCTATGCATCACAGACTTGGGTTTTTATGCACCACTGACTTGATAATATCATGAAATTGATGATCATATGCTCTTTCATTACCACACCCTTACAACAAGGTCTACTAATTGTAACATGTTTACTCATGAACATGTTGTTTTAGCATGCTATATGCATACTAACTTTATATATAATCATGTAACTTGGTGAGAGAATGCATCTTGACACAGTTGCCATCTTGAAAATTGTTGTTGACACTTCTCCTAAATGGATGGTTATATCAACATAGGGTTTTCGCTAAAAGACTTTTAAGTGTAGTCAGTCCTAGATGAAAATGGTGCTGATCTGATGTCCAATATGACTGTCGCAGCCCTTTTGAAAATCTTGTTATTGCTGCTCATCCTGAACAGAAAGTCTTGTCAGCATGGGATTTCACCAAAAAACTTCTTATGATGTCAAGTTGGTCCTAAATGAAAATGGAGCCACCTGGATTTTCAAGATGGTCATATCAACATGGGGTTTTCACTAAAAGACTTTTCTCATGTCTACTCGGTCCTGAATGAAAGTGGTGCCAATCTGACATCCAATATGGCCACCACAGCAGCCATCTTGAAAATCTTGTTATTGCTCCCCATCTGGAATTGAAAGTCATATCTTCATAGGGTTTCACTTTAAGACTTCTTATGGTGTCTACTTGATCATAAATAAACATTGTGACAATCAGATATCCAATATGGCTACCACAGCAGGTATCTTGAATATCTTACAGCTGATCCTCCTAGATGGAAAGTCATATCAACACTGGGTTTTCACCAGAAGACTTCTTATGATGTCTAGTTAGTAATGAATACAGATAGTGCCAATCTGACTTCCAGTATGACTACCATAGCAGGCATCTTGAAAATCCTTATATTGCTAATCCTCCTTAGCGGAAAGTCATGTCGACATAGGGTTCTCAGCAGAAAACTAATTGTGATATCTGGTTGGTCCTGAATGAAAATCTGACCTCAAATATGGCTGCCACAATGAACATATAGAACATTTTGTCACTAATTGTCCTGAATGGATGGTCATATCAACATGGGGTGTTCACCAAAAGTGCTCTAATTGTGTCCAGTTTATCCTAAATTTAATGGCACCAATCTTTCATCCAGTAAGGCTGCCACAGTGGCTGATTTAAAAATCTTATTACTCAAGAATATCAGGGATGATTCAAGACTCATGAATTAAAAAGAAGACAGGATCTCAACTTGAATTCCAGGAAATTCTTTTCATCTATGATAGCGTCAGTCACTTCAAGAGAATTTTGTTTTGCCTTTGTATTGTATGCCCCATCAAGGTATGCATATGTGTTTGTATGTTTATGTGTATGTTTGTATGTATTTATATGGTTTAATGATACATCAGCACAATACTGATCAAATATTGTTGATTAAAAGTTCTAAAACTGTATAGATAAACAAAATTAACAAAAATCTGGCTTTAAGGCTTATTAAGCTTTGTAATATAGTTTGTAACATTCTGAATACAATATGAAGTACTTTCACATTTGTAATGTTTTATTATCAGTCAGCCCAATTGTGACAGTGTCCATCTCTCCAGGCATGCTGGTGACAGAGGGGACAAAAAATGTGATGCTCAGATGTACTGCTTGGAGTAAACCCACATCCCATTTGAAGTTGACCAAAGAAAATCAAACTCTATCAGGAGGAGATGTAAATGATATAGGTTTCACTATAGCAACTGTCAACAGAACACATGCAGGCATATATTCTTGTCTGGCTGATAATGGAGTTAGTGGGTCTTTGCACGAGAGACAAAAAAGCAGGGAGCTACTGGTACAATGTAAGCAAATTATGTCCAACTTGTAAGTTACCCAATACAACAACCTCTGTCAATCTTGGAATTTTTTTAGGTGTATCATTCTTGTCTTGCCTATTAAGTATTGCTTTTTTCTTGACATTGTTGATTATGATATGTTTCTACATTTGCTGGGTTCACACTTGATATGATAAATCTGGTGATTGATGACAATAGATGACCATTATTTTGAATTGATGACAATAGATGACCATTATTTAGATCAGAAAACCTTCAGTTGGCAACTATAAAATCATATAATACTTCTGATTTGAATCACCCAACTTTCAAATAAAAGTGACATAAAAATTATGTAGTCACAGATAACAATAATTCTCCCAAAGTCGTTTAATACAGGCATAAATAAACTGGCATCAGCAGTTAAGTACACAGAATAATAAATAACCAAAGCCATACTTGACTTGCCTCGGATTTTGTTGCATAATGACCCTATGTGGGCTTGATGTTGTAGAATAGCCTAGTGCATGTGTCTCTCCATCCTAAGAGACAACTAATGGAGGCAAGAGTTTTGGTAGGTCAGTGGCTAGTATGGCAGACTTGCTACTGAAGAGATGTGGGTTCCAATTATAGTGATTATGGAGAGGCGACCAAGTAAAGATAAGTAACCTATTTGTGTTGCTGTGCCTTAAAACACCAAACCAAACCAAACTGTGTTGCCGAGTGACTTACCTAGGCACACTAAAACACCAAACCAAACCATTCTGCAGAGTGACTTACCTAGACACATGACTAGAATGAGCAGATTACAGTTTGCCATTTGTTGTATTCTGAAAGCCATTGTCTTGAAAGGATCACAGGAAAGGTATAGTCAAATCTTGTTACAAATCAACAGTTGTATAGGATGTATGAATAGAGCAACAAACTTGAGTTGATAATCAAATACAGGGTTGAGAAAGATGCTTAAGGTTAAAGAAATTCAGGGAGACAAAGAAGAAGTTACAGCATAAGGCAAAGCTTATTATTTTATGATGTCGTCAGTTTGGCCATCGATTACAAATTTCCTTCTGCACAATAACTCTTGTTTTCCACCAGCTACATTTACCAAACCTTGTGGATGGCTTGCACTTGCGTGAAGGAAGAACCCTGTTGAGAAGATGGTTTTCTTCTGTTGGCTTTAACAACACTTTTAACACATTATTGGTTATATTATGCCAAGGAAATGGGAGCTAAGTGCCTTTCCTAGTGACACATAGAGGCAGCTGACTCAGGTTGGCCTGGGTTGGAATCAAACCCACAAGCCTTTAATTATGAGTCCAGCACTCTATCAAGTGAGTTACAGTATCAGAATAAGAATGATTTCTACACAATAACTTAAGTTCTCCACTGTTCACAATTTCTACAGACATCCCTGGAAAGTCAGTGAGATATTACATGCATAGAGGTGGAATGGAATGAATGTTGTGGTGAACATTTTGTCTACCATTTATACATCAGTTTATAATTTAAAAATGAAAAGTCCAATGTACAGTTTATTGTGATTTCACTGCACTTTTTTGTATTTGATTTGACTTCCAACATGTGAGAGAACATAGAGGTCAGCTTAGGACAGATATAGATTTACAAAATTTGGTCAGGAGTTTTTGCTTCAAATCAGGAGGGTTTTTCTTTTCATCAACCATATTTGTAGCATGCAAATGAACAAAATTGACAACTAATGAACAAATATACTTTTTCTATGTTAAAATGTGCACATTATCTCATCACATCAGTGCTTTCAGAGTAAATTGTTGCCTTTCATACTGTTGTTACATGTAGCACAAGCATTCTTAGTCTTTCTTAGTAGATCATTATCTGGATTATATTTATGGCAGTTCCCGTCATTGTTGATCTCAACACTTAGGAGATGATGTGTATTTACTGGATGAAGGTTTCCATTAGAGTCACCCTGAAATTTCCTCAGAACAGAAGATGTCCTTGCACTGACTGCATTGAAATGTGGCAATCTTAGTGCAATTCTACTGAGTCCACCAAAAAATTTAAATTGTTTCCTGCCTGTAGGTAGATTAAGGCTGCTGACTGTCTGCCAGAACTTCTCAAGATTGGTGCCATCTGGGTCAAATATAGGAAGTTGTTAAAACCCACTTTACAGGAATGGGAGAATGTATATTCATGTCCCTTTCAAATTTATTCCAACCTCTGAAAGTCCTGTTTCCATGCATGATTAAAATTCATGTGATATTTTGGTTGTTTAAATGTTGGTGTTTTAGCATTGGGAAATAACCCATGCTTAGACATTTCGACAAACTTTAAATACTGAAACGAAACCAACCTATTTTATGCCATATGAGCTCTTTAGCAACAGCTAATCCAGCTATTATCCATTAACATCATTAATCCATTCCAAATTACTTCTGATCATGCATAGTATAATCCACATTCACAAACTTTAAAGTTGATCACCAAATGTCCGAAAGCCAAGCTGACCCTGCCAAAAGAATCCAAGTAAAGTCAATCAATTGTATGCTTTTTGAGCTCTTTAGTATCCCAACCATAATCCATTAACATCTTTAATCCTCTTTGAATTATTACTGATCTCACATAGTATAATTCAGTTATTAATTTGAGGCTATTATCTATAAAATTAGGAGTTAAATTGTCGTGCTCAAATATATGTCAGGTCACAGTCAGGTGATGACAGAAATTCTTTACTAGAATTATACTACATGAGAAGCAAAGAGTAAAAAAACAACAGAAACATGTCTGTTCAGGAATTTGTTGTTTTTTTAATAGTAATTTTGAGTACAAAGAAGATTTCAATGAGTGATGGTAGCGACGGGAGACACCCCTCATCTCTGGATCAAAAACCTCCTGGCCGGGAGGTTCAAACGTATGGACTTTATTGCAGAAAACTGGATGGAAGAAAAGAATAAACATAAAATCAATTTAATATTTTGGCAGGTGACAGAGTGAATGATGCAGAAGAAAATCATGGAAATAAAATCTAGTTATAAATGGTTTTGTGGCAACACGTCTCACCCCTTTTACAGTGTGTTAAACACTGCTACACATATAATTCATTTTTTAGTTAATAATGTTTTTCACATAATGCTCATATCACAAAAGTCCACAATTATGACAGGCATTGATATAAGAACTAAAATAAAAGTGAAGAACATTTGTAAGTCTAGCTCATGATCAAAGGATTTATTTAAACCATTCACTAACTACGTATTGATACATTTACAAAACATTTTACAGACACACACATATATATATATATATATATATATATATATATATATATATATATATATATATATATATATATATATATATATATCATGCTCGTTGTAATTGAAATGTAAAAAAATATATATTTCCATTTTTTTCTTGCCAACACAACAGAGAGAAGATTCTCAACTTGTTTCATCAATTTAAAATTAGAGCTAGTATAAGTTCATATAAGATATTGGTTTATCTATCCATGTATTCAGTTACTTAGCTATTTACACATATTTTAACATATACTAATATATTATAAATTAAGAATTTCATGCTGCAGATTTGTATTGTTTCAGATCCACCTGATATAAATATAACAGTAAAGAATGTTACAACACAGGATCAGAAAGCCACATTAGTATGCTCTCCATATGGATATCCAGACAACTATACTTTTGGTCTATGGCAACATTCCTGGCCAGGATTCAGTGGAACCCTGAGATCTTTAGCTTCTGACACAACAAATAAGACTGCCACCTTGGAACTTCACAATCTAGCTTCAGCTGAACCTCACAACCTAACATATGAGGACAGTGGCATTTACACATGTCAGGCCAGCAATGGCATCAGAGTTATTGGGGCTGGTCAAGAATTCATGCAGCAATCGGTGTATCTTCTGGTCAAATGTAAGCACTCCACATACTAATTTTTAACTGTTAATACTTATAATGGCCAAAACCTTTTATGAGTTTAATATATTGTCCATATATAATGTCTGCCCTTCCTGTAGTTAAAGGAAGATTCAAGGTGTCACAGCACTGATTTCCTTATACATGTCCTTCAGTATTTCTTAATTTTTTTATAAAAATAGTCCTGTGCATTAGTTATAAGTTCAGGTAGTATAGAAGTGGCCTGTTCAAGTTGAGTTGTTATTGTGGCTTTTCTAATTGATCCGATTTTAACAAATGGTAAAAAGGCTAACATCATAAAATTGTTGGAAGATTTGTATTATGAGTGAGACTTATGTATATGTTTTTTTAGATGATATTGCATTTGATTGGCTGAGGATTTTACCACTCTAGAGACTGTAATTTTGATATTATTATGATCAATCTTGGTAAATATGCCCATGACATCACAAACTTGGTTGAATTTAATAATGATTGAAATCCACACATATTAATGACATGACTTTGCGTCAGATTGATTGAGCTTGTCAGCACTCTAGCTACTATATTTCCTGTCAGATTTTAATTAAACTTGTTGAATAGTTTTATATTATCAAGATGTTGGATGAGTTTGATCCTGAGCAAGACCTATACATATTGTTTAGGTAATATTGTATCTTATTGGTTTAGTGAGATAACACACTTTGCATCTGATTGGCTGAGCTTGTTACCGCTAGTATATAAAGTCTATATTTCCCATCCGGTTTCTATAAAATTTGGATAAATGGGTTTATATCACCAGGATCATGGACGACTTCAGTTATGGGCAAGATAATATGCATATTAATTATATCTTTATCTTTAGAAATAATTAGGGTTAGGTTATAGTAAATAGGTTAAATCAACATGATATAAAATCTTGGAGATTGTTTGGGAGATAGGTTGTGTTCTTACAATATTACATACACCTTCTTAGTGACAAAATTAACTGTTAAATTATGTAAGCCAGGTAAGCAATATCATGTCCACTTTAGGCACCTTGTTATCAAAACCCTGTCTATTTATTCTAACTCTATGGCTTAATTTAATTTGTTTATTAGTTTTCTTCTTATCCTTTAAGACAATAGTCATAGTATGAGAGTTAGCAATCTGAAAGTTCATGGCCACTCTGGTTATCTAAATCTATACAAATCTATCATTCGGATAAAGTCCAGGGAATTCAGTTCAGTGCAGACTCATTCCTCAGTATCAGAGTGTTCTCCGTGCTTTTAATGGCTATTATCTTCTTCTTATCCTCCACAAATTCAATGGTATAATCATAAATAATAAAGAAAATGTATACTTTTGACTTTACAAGTATGCCACTAAATTCTGTATCTACTCTGTGAAAAGTATGATTAATAAAGAACAACCATAATTAATAACACTGACTGCATTTAACATTATTTCATTTGAAAACTAAAATTATCAGTCAGCATTCTTAAATACTCCCAAATATAGATTTTCTTTAAAACCAAAAGCTGTTGCACTAGCTATCAGATTTGGTAAAATTTGACGACTTTTGAAACTTCTTGGTCAGTCTGAATTTTGCATTTGTTATCATCAAGAAACAATCATTTTTGTCTGGACAACTGATTGACTATCACTTTACAGTTTAATTTTAATAAGAAAGAATGGCAGTCGTTAGATAAAGTTTATGTACTAGAATCATAAAAAGAGTCAAATATATGTAATATATGGCACTTACCTTGACTTGATCCAAAGAAGTGCTAGGAAATATATCTACAGTAACTCCCATGTCTTGCTCTTTTTCTTGCAAAATTAAATATTTCCTTTGTTCACATTATACCAAGAAGACATCTCTTTGATTCAGCAATAATATCAGGATCAAAAACTTTAATGTGTGTATCACATATGAATAAGATGAATTCCCTTGTTTTGTTCATATCATTTATATCCATGGTAATGCCAGACACGTTTAGCTCCACCCACTAGTTTCTGATAATTTGAGCTTGTCATTATGAGCTCCTCCCCACATCATTAATACTGTCTTTATTGTCCCAGTTTTTCTAGCCGTGTGAAATTTGTCATAAGTGGTTAAATCAAAGCCCTTAAAACTGTTCTGTACATCCAAACATTTTCTAAAATTATATTTTAATGTTTGAAGTTCCTATCTTAAAAGTATAATATCATAGCACTGATTTCCAGTCAGACAAAATAACTTGGTTACAAAAAAAACTAACCTGGAAAGAAAAATTCCACATGCCCACTTATAATCTTCCTTCCACATACAAGTAAAAAAGGCCATTATCAAAAATGTTTTAAAATAATAACTTACTTTATAGGTGCTCCAATGTTCTCAAAGAAAAGTTGTTGCGTCTTTAGGTGTACATGCGTGTGTATTTTACATTTAGGATTTTAGTATCAATTAATTTGATGACCATATGTAGGTTTTAAGTGCAAAAGTTTCTTCCTTCAGATACTAACATCATGATATTTAAGCACTTATACCATCATTTGCCAGTTAACTTCTCCAATTTCTCCAGCCAGTTCAGCTAATTGTAGTAGCCATTGCTGTGTTGCCTGTAATTTAATACTCATGGAAATCCCCAATCCAAACATTTCTGAGATAATAAATAATCACTGACCTTTGGCAATTGGTCTGGTTAGGATATTTTCATTCAATAGCACCAGCAAGTAATGTTTCCATATTTTGAATGTCAGCACTTTTTATATAAAAAATCTGCATTTTTTTACACCAAAAAATGAATTAGGTGAATAATTCTTATATTTGGTACCAAACATAAACTTAGATACATATCTATGTTGCCTAGATTGTTGTCAGCAATAATAGGTTATAGCTAACTTGCTAGCTAGCTTGCTAATTCCTCTATCTTACAGCACCACATTGGAATCTCTGAATTGTGTTTCTGCATGTGTGTGTGTGTGTGTGTGTGTGTGACGTGTTTCAAAAGTAAAGTTAGATGCCTATATATGTTGCCAAGCTGGTTGTCAACAAACTAAATTGATAGCTAACTTGCTAATTCTGGTCAATCTTTTACAATACCACATTGGAATCTCTGAATTGTGTGTGTGTGTGTGTGTGAGGGGGGTGTTGACATGTGTTAAAAAAAAAAGTTAGATGCCTATCTATGTTGCTTCACTGATTGTCAAAAATAATATATTGCATAATATATTGATAGCTAACTTGCTAGCTAGCTTGCTAATTCTCCTTTTTATTGTTTTTTACTAAAAAAACAAATGATTTTATCAGATTACATGTTAGACATATATGGCTTTCAAAAGTACGAAAAACAGATGAAACCTCTCTCTCTCTCTCTCTCTCTCTCTCTCTCTCTCTCTCTCTCTCTCTCTCTCTCTCTTACATACAACTTCAGAACCACTCCTCTGTTCCTCCTATGCTAGTTATACGTTTTCCCAGCTGACTAAAATATTTAGATTTTAAATGGTTGTCCCTTGCTAGAAGTATATGCTGACTCCCCTGCAATACGGACATGTGGTTGACCTCAAGCTATCAATTAAATCAGCAGAATTGGAGAAAGCATTTCCTTGGAATCATTCCAGGCCTGATGTTGGGCTAAACTTACTGTAAACTGATTGTTCAATACCCTAAATTATATACACTAATTATACTCATGCATCTGCTCTCCATAAACACTAATTTGTAACATTTAATGTACAGTAGAATTTTCCAAAAAGGTTGTATTTAGTGAAATATTATTGTAAAATACCCCCTAACCAGCTACTGTAGATATAACAACTTACACATAAACTACTTAACTCTATCGTAAGCACTTTCACACCTACTGACCCCCCCCCCCCTTTACAAATTTCACAACAAATGGTCATAAAGCTAAATGTTTGAATATTAAGGGAAACTTGCTAATATTGATTCATTCAAGCATTCTAACACACTGTTGCCACCAATAAGGGGTTTATATGCTTCACTGGGCTTCTACTGCTAAATGTAAAGTTCCCACTGTGAAGCCAGTGTGACCAAAGAATAACATCACATTTAGCAAGGGTCACAGTTGCACAAATTAACTGTTAATACAAATGTCCTTGTCTTTCATAGCCAAGTACAATTACAGCAAGAAATATATTTAACAATATCAAGATAGTTTAGAAAATGATTAACAAATATAGCCTTTTGTCTAATGCAAAGCTTTTAACAACACTAAATAGCTAAATTTGGCAATGTATAATACTATAATCAAATTATGCATTGTTTATATCTCATTCTTTACCATTCGTACATTTCTTTACGGTATATGTTTTAACTACAATTACTTCATGTATTCTTTATCACTTTGTCGTTTTCCACACATTTAAAAAAAATCAAAGTCATGCATTTCATCATCTAGTCACAGAATACAAAAGTTAAGAGGCAATGTGACAGCAGTTTATTTCTCAGGGCACTATTAAAACTGACAAATATTGTTAAAATTTCCAATAAAAAATGTTGCATTTCATTATTGCAACTATATAAAATGAAACAAGCAGTATATGTGCTTCATATTCATGTATTTGCTTGCACTGGATGTCTTATGTGTTTTGTGTGTGTGTGTGGAGTTGGGGAGGGTAGGGGGAATGCACGAAGAACAGACTGGGTTATACATTATTTTCAAAGTGAGAAAATAACCAAAAATTTGTATGTATAATTTGGTGATTTCATTTATTATACAAGAGACACTCATATATAGATGTCTCAAACAGCACCTAGAGATGTAAAAGGTTGTTCTACCTGTAAGAAGATTGAAGATGAAAAACTTTTCCTTTCATACTGTAAACAAGTTTAGGATAAATGTAGAAAAGATATCTTTAGTTCATTTAAAATACAGTGATTTAATTTATTTAAAATTCTGATCTTGAAAAAAAAATTAATCCCAAGACCAAAGACACAAGAAAGTCAGTATGCAGTTTCTATCTGAATCCCTACAACAAATTTGACATATATATCTAGAATAAGAACTAAGAGAATGATATATAAAATATTATTATTATTATAATACACAAATATCTGTTCATTCATCTTCATCTATATTTCGGAAGACATCTAATTTGTATTGGTATATTTCCAAATAAAAAAATATTTACTAATAAATATTTCCTAAATATGCTTACCACATTGGCGCATTAAAAATTTCTAAGGTGAAGAAAATAGTGTAAAATGACTTCTGCAGATGAAGCCGAAAATCAAATAAAATGAATATAGTTGCCCAAAGAAGTCATCAGAGGAACACAATCTCACCAGCATTTGTGTGCTAATGTCTCTACCCTGCCAACATCATTTACAAAAACTTTTAGCCCAAACTTTTACATGTACATTGTTGACACTTCTGCCGCCGTCAAAGCCAGAAAAGTGATACCTTTGAAAAACCATGCTAAAGCTGGGGAGACAATACCGCGAGTTTGATTAAAAAAAAGTCGGTGTAAGTGACATCGTATTAAAGTTATGTTGTGTGTGTGCGTGCGTGTGTGAGAGAGAGAGATTTGTGGTTCCCTAATCAAAACTGATAATATATGCATCTCTGATTTTAACTATCAAGTGAACACATTGCTTCAACAGTACAACAGAGAGAGAGAGAGAGAAAGATTGTTGAAAAGTCGAAGAATGGTTAGAAATTATGAAGCACACCTGCAGTTTCTTTACTGAAATTCTTGTACAGCCATTTGCTGATCTGTCGAACAAATATGATATAAAGATACACTAGCAAATTAATACATACTGATGCTTACAGCCTCGTGTGCTCGAATCTTTTGCACAATTTTCACAAAATATGTAAACGTTAATTCACTATATGTTCATGTTCATGTATGTGTCTCCTGAGAGAGAGAGAGAGTTGTATAGGCTCGAGCTCGATCTCAGTCACTATAAACTCCTGTACAGAAACTTGATTTTTTTTTTTCATATTCAAAACTGAGAATACAAGTATTTATGAAAGTCACTGTCAGTTGTGTAACAACGCAAATAACATTTTGTCATTTTTTTTTGCCACACAATCACAACGCTAAATGACAATTCAGTTTTGAGAGAGAGAGAGAGAGATGCTAACTGAAATGGTCCAGTCCATGTTCAAGTATTTATGTGCTTTTTCTGTCTGTCAAATCATAAAGGTGTAATCAGTTCCGATTGACTACTGTGCTTTAAAGTTATTCTCTGATGTCAAAAGTTGAACTATATACATACATACCTGATGTTTTCTTTAACAGTATAATTTGCACGTACTCTGTCATGATCACAAAAAACATGAGTGGATATACACAAGAATAAAACTGGTACTTTAGAAAAGTATCAGAGGATGTGAGTGAAATATTTCATGAAACAATTGTTACTGGATTTCCCATTTCATGAAATCAATCCAAAGGAAAGATTTTCCTCTTCTTTCATGCTTTCAAATGGACACTGTGCTGCGAATAAACCAAAAGGCAATTCTGTTGAATGATATGTCTCGTCTGCTTTGCCTTTACTGTACAATCCAAACGAAGGTCATTACAACCACAATTTGCTTTTTATGGGTGTTAACATATGTGATAAATATGACATTGCATGACCAGCATCAAGGAAACTGAACTACAGGTAATACAGAGTGTGTGGCATACTTTGCCAAAGCAATTATGATAGCTGGATGTATCAAACTACAGTGTGCGGGTGTGTGTGTGTGTGTGTGTGTGTAAGAGAGAGACAGATAGGCAGACAGACAGATAGAGAGAGAGAGAATGAGAGAGAAAGAGGATGTTACAGCGTAAACTTCTAGTCAGTAGCACATTGAGATGACCTTTCACAATCCCGTTGCAAAAGAAATGACTTGCTTTATATATTGGAAAAAGGAGAAAACATTACTCTGCATTACAACTATTTTTCCCATCGAGACAGCAGTAAAAAATCTTTTGTTACCACAAATTAACGTGAAAGCATAAAAAAATAATCTCTCTCTCTCTCTCTCTCTCTCTCTCTCTCTCTGCAGTTTGCGCCTCAGTCTTGCACGTTGAGTCATCATGTGACCATATTACGCGTAGTAAAGATCTATTTTTAGATGGGGAAAATCCCTACCTATGTCTAATCTTGACCTTTTCTAAGTGCAATTTTCAGCCTTGTTACATTGAACACAACCTTAATTTCTCCATTCTTCGACATTCTGAATAAAAAAGAAATAAAAAAAATATATAAAAAATACAAAACAAATGCAATGTAAAATTAATGAAAATGTATAGAGCAGGGCTTCTTTAAGTGTGGGCCCTAATTTTAGCTCCTAATGAAAATTTACAAAAATCTATTTCGAGCCAACCCAATAAAGTGCCACAGGGGCTCGTATCATTGCTAAAATTTACCCGTAAATAATGTATGTCCTATATATAATAATACAAGGAGGACACTTCTCTCATTTCTCCTGCGACCTATTTAAGAATTGAGACTGATATTTCAGGATAAACTTTGCATAGCATAATAAATTAGCACCGATGTTTAGCTTTGAGATTTGACTTTTTAGGTATATATCAAATTTGTCTTACTACTGTACCTTTAAGGAATGCTGGCCCATTTTACAACATTACCACTGGACATGGCCATGATCGAGGCCACTAATTAAGAAAGTGAAACTTGCTGAATGGAATACTGCTTTCTCATTGGTCGACCGAAATGACATACTGCATCAGCTGATAACTTCATTTTTGGTTGACCATTGAGAGTGTAATATAAATATTCCATTTAGCGCATTGCACTTGCATATTAAGTAGGCGTGATCATGGTCATATCAAGCAGTAACATTTGAAAATCGGCTGGTATTTCTAACGGTAAAGTAATAAGTAAAATTTGATATGATTCTAAAAAGTTGAATCTCTGAGCTAAACATTGATGCTAAATTTATTATGCTATGCAAATGTGTAGCTTGAAATATCAGTCTCAATTCTTAAATAGGTCGCAAATCTGCTTCCAGAAAATATAACCAAATGTGATTTTTGTATATGTCATTCCCAGATTAGATGGTCACTGTGTGTTTGAAATTATAACTAATGGCACAGGATTTCTTTAAAAATGTATGAAATTGAAGAAAATATTTTACAACTTTAATTAGTGTAGTGAATCTTTGAACAGCATAAAGGGGAAACTTAAATGTGAACACATTATGTTATAGTTAAACATCCTAAATGCATTCATTATGTTATTAAGATTCATGTGGATGCAAAAAAAAAATTTGAATGCATAGTTGTTACTTTAATGTTCTTTCTTTGCCCTTGGGGTACTTCTACAGTGTAAATAGGGAAATGCAGGTGGTTTGTTTCTTCCGGTTGAGTGCCCAAAGTAATTTGTTTCAGGTTCTTGCACCATAATTGTAATTGTAATAATCAGTCTTAACACGTATTAACATTGATTGTTCCATTTGAATGTCACACTTAATGACACTTAATGTTTTGATCAGGCATACAATGAGGTTTCTCATCTGGTCATTTGTGAGAATTGTACCAATTGTTTGTCCCACACCTTTTCTTAAAAAGCAGAGGATATAGTATCTTGTTTTCCCTCAGTCCATCCATCCATTTCTCTGTAACTTTTGAGCCATTTGTGAATAAGGAATAAAATTTGATATAAATCAATAATAGAAAGCGTGCATGTTGGTAACCCAATTATTTCATAGAATAAAAAATTTTATTTTATTAAATTTAAATTTATTAAATCTAATTTTGAGACTACTATAATCGTTGCCAGGTTTAGTGGTAAGAATTGAAGTTATCACCTCCTGTACGGGTGTTCAATTGTGAGATTAAAAGATGACTCTCATACCACATTCATGGTTCTATCTACAAGATCACAGCTACATATTTTAAATTTAACATCACACTTTCCCTTCCACTCTATAATTTTAAAGATGGATGAAAGTTGGTTTACTGATACATATTTTTTAGAAGGCTTGCTGCATACCACATCTAAGTTCTTGTCTTAAAGGACAAAGTCATGCTTCAATATTTCAAGTTTTCCATCACACTTTCACTTCTTTATCACTTCTTTCGAGCCATTAGAGATTAAGGGATAAAACTTTGGATAATCATACATCATCACTAGAAGTTTTGTCATGTGCCATTTTGGGCTTCCTATCTTCAAGTTCAAGGTCATGTCCATGTCCAGGGTTGAAATGGGGATGCATGATCGTGAAAATCCCACCTAATTTTAAGATTTACCGCACAATTTTTAATTCTATGTGGGCAAAGTCGCACAGAAAAAGATTTGTGCATACTTTTGTTGTTGTGAAGAATGCACTATATATATATATATATATATATATATATATTTTAATGTAAAAATCATGGTTGTCACTCTCGGCAGATATGTAGTCTTTGTGCAGATGTGAATCACGTCACATATTTCCAGTGTCACATGCTCAGTTCTGATTGGTTACTAAGGAAGCTCAGAAGAGCACATGTTTGATGCAGAGGCTAGCTTGGCAGGACAATGTGTTCAATGGCAAAATCAGTTAAAAGGCAAGTACTTTTTCATTATTTTAGCAGTAATACTTATAATAACAGGCAGAGTGCAGATGTTTCAGTTAATAGGCACAGTGACAGTGAACAAACAAATCCTCATCGTAATCATGTATCAGATGATGCTAAAGATGGCGGCAGTGAAACTGAGGGTCCATCCAACGTCGAGAAAAAAACACACTTTCAATTCAGACTGGAAAAAAAAATTGACCATGGCTGGAAACGAATGAAATAAATGAGATGCATTAAAGCTTGTATGTAAAAACTGGCAAAGAAAATTCCTTCATACTTGGAAATACTAATTTCCGGACATCAGTCCTTGACAGGCACATTGGATTACAGCTCACAAATAGGCGATTCAGGATTTGAAACTAAGTAAAAATTATATCTGCATGTGTAACAGCTATCATGTGACATGTAGTAAATACGTGATACTGTTTTTTAAGATATAAGAATGGAGAGTTTGTTAAGATATAAGAATGGATAGAGGAGTGACACAATTTGAAGCTCATGGTTTGATTCTTTAATGGTAAGTGTGTAGATACTATTATTAGAAAACACAAGATTTTGATTTCAGTTATAAGTGTTATACTGTGTTACGACTAGGGCTAATGTAACAAAAGAAAAGACTCAAACAAGCTTTCAAGATTAAATACAAATATTTAATTTCCTAAAATATTAAAATATTTCAACAAACAATCAAAGTGAAAGAATTAAAAATAACTTACAGTGTAGAATATCATTAAAAGTCGTAAATTGTTCAAAAGTTCAATGATTCGGAAGTTAATCAAAATGTTCCGAATGAGCTTCCGAATGAAACCTTTGCTGTACTGATGTGTTAATAAGAATCAGTATATCCAAGTTTTATAAATTCCAAATAATTCCTGTGAATGGAATATCGCAAGTTCTAGAAATGTTTCCGATAATTCCACGGAGCTGTATAATTACTAAAGTTGAAGAAACAGTACTAATCCAGAATGCACTGTATTAAATATAAATATCTCTGAAGTAGAATATCCTCACACAAAAATGAACCAAATTTGTTTATGACCTCTCAGGCTGTCAAACTATGCTAGGAATGCCTAACACAACAATACATCCTATTATATATCTTCTTAATATGCAGAATTGAAATAAAAACCCATTTAATCCTTCTAGAATGAACCTTCTCCAAACCAATCAAAAAGAAGGTTATGCTTGACATCTCTAAAGTGCTTTTACACTAACGTTATAAACAGTCAATAACGTATTGACTCTGAAGAATCATAGAATCTAGGTCAGAAGTTCAAATCTCACTCGCTACCACGTGATATACTACTGCTACAAGACGACAGCTGTTAGACTAAGAACAGAGATCACAAACTAATAAACTATACCATTATTAAAAGAAAAATGATATATAATTCCGTAACAACTGTAATATACAGAATACATGATATGCATTTAGTGTTATACTGTAATATACAGAACACATGATATGCATTTAATACACTTATTATATTTGCTATTGCTCTGTTTAAATATGTTGAAGTTTGTTTTTTTTGTTGCCACCCCCCCTTTTTTCAGATTCAGTGGGGGCAAGTGCCCACATTTACTAAATCCTAGATGCAACCCTGCACGTCTGCCCAGCAACTTTAGAGCATGTCTTAAAGGCCACAGTCAGAATTCATTATTGTAAACTTTGGTAACCTTACCATAGTAGATGCCAAATAAAAATTCACTTAATTTACCTGTCAACTCAGAAAGCATTAAATTCTTCAATTCTCCATTCTCAGCAGTCTATATATCTCTTGAAAATAAGGAATTAACACATAAGTAAATATATGATTGATTCTAAAGTGTGTATGTGGATGTTATCACACTTAATACATTTGCAATTTAAAACTTTTGGAAATGGCCTTTGTATTCTTCTCATATTTTACTATAGATGCATATGAGTGATACATTTCCTTCAGATCCACCTAGTAAATAAAGAAGTAGCAATTTAAACTTTTTTGGGAAATCATATTTCAAATGCAACAACCTGGATGGAAATCTTAGCCAAAAATTGCGAAATTTTGTATTGTTTCATTGTTCGTAACATAAATCGTTTAAAATATGCCAAAATTGAGTAAACTTTTGTCTTTACTAATGAAATCTTGATTTATTTGTAGAAATGTATTCTGCATAGCTCAAGACTATTAAAGAAGCTTGAAGTGACCCTATTATTATGAGTATAGAGTATTTGTCACTGATGACCTCACTTGACACTCCATTAAGACTACTGGCTTGTATGATATATTGTACTCTGAAGCATAATACACTCAAGTGATTGCACCTAAACTTCACTTTTATGCTTTAAAGTTGCCAAGATACAGAAAAAGCAAAACCGTTAACTCAATGCCCCCTGGAGATTCTTTTTATTTTCGACTGAAATGGGGTTAGGAAACGCATTTTCGGGGTTACTTCTGAATAGCATTGTTTAGCAGTGGTACTCGTGTGACGTCATGGATCATTACCTCATATCTAAAAATAGAATGTAGCCCCAGCTTCAGTCAAACAGATTATAATATGGCGGGCCAGTACCAGTATTTAAATTATAAAATACCATACATAGAGAACAAAATAAAGCAAATTAACATTTAATTAAAGTAGGAAGCAGTAATTAGATTATTAGTTAAGTAATAAGTATAGTAGTATATGCTGTAGTTAAAACATTACAAACAAATGTGTGAAATGAAATTACAAAAACATCGTTTGAAATTGACGGATAAAAATCCCGGTTACAAAATGACTTGTGCTTGATAGAAAATCAATCTGGGGTGCAGCTGAAAAGATGGTTAGATTGTAGAGATCTCAAAATGAGTGGATGGAATCAACATTATTTGATCAAAAGGTAAGTAAAATTCAGTGTGTATACTGCTTGCATATGAAACGGTAAATTTGAACATGCATCATGCCTATGTAATATGTCATCCCCCCCCCCCCACAACAACAACATTAACAAAAGAAGAAGTAAATATACTACCAAAGCAATCTTACACATAAGTTTAGGAGCTGAGCTGGACGAATGTCAGTCATTTTGTAACCTGGTTTCGTAACCTGGTCGTTTCGTGACCGTGATTTTTATCTGGCAATTTCAAAAGATGTTTGTATAATTTAATTTCACACATTCTTTGGTAATGTTTAACCTAGCATAGATACTACTATATTTATCACTTAATTATTATTCTAATTACTGCTTCATTATTTGGATTAAAAGTTAATTTGCTTTATTCTTCTTCTCTAAGTATGGTATTTTGTCATTTAAATCTGATTGATTGCTTTGTAAATACTTTTCTTGCTGTCTTACAGCCTGTACATTAAGCTGTTCTGCTCTATTTGTACATGTCTTAAACACAATTTATTAACTTATTCTTGTGATTCTTGCACTATAATACTTATGTATACAAATTGTTATTTTTAAGATCCATTTTAGGTTTGTTATATATTTTTCTGATTTTATTGTTTTGTTGTAGTTTCAACAATTTTAAAATTTTACTTCTATTTTATTTTTAATAATAAAAAAATACTTATAAACATTTATAATTCTTTTCTATTAAATGCAACTAATGTTAACGGAAAATATAGTAGCATGTGTAGAAATACTGGGTACAAAACATCCCTGTTATGAAACATCTCGATTGCGAAATGACCTGCACCCCATTGGACTCCCCCCACCTGAATTTCAGTTCATTACCTCACAACATATCATCTTTTTTTATCATTTTTTTAAAAATGTGTGTGATAAAAAAAATAATCTGTGAACTAATAGAGACTTTTTATCAGTCTAGGCCCTTGAGTCCTTGCATCATTTCTGTAACATAATGATAATTAAATGATGAAGTAGCTTGTGCTCTAACATGGAGAAAACATTTTTTACTGTCACTTAAAATCACGGGATTTTTCTGAGGAGTGTAGGGTGTTTAAGATCAAATTTGAAAGGGTTAGTGAGTTTTACTCTATTCAAAGTGGTATCAGTTAAACAATTTTTATTATCAAAATGTACTTTATTCTTGTAAATCACTTCCAAAGGTTTACAACTGAATCATACAAAGATCATATTATTATTATTATTATTATTAATGTTTATCCTTATATATCTTTGCTGGGTCAAACAATTCACAGAGGCAGGAAACAGCCAGTCTATTTCCATAACAACAGTGTCTCACAACCTTTATTTAAAAGTTGCCTTTGGACAACACACAAAAGTTATCACTTGGAAAAAGATGAAAAAAACAATAAGGTCTACTGAACGATATATCATCTCTTTGTCCGAAAACAATGCCAGAAAGCAATATGCCTTGTGGGTAAATGACATCATATAATATTCATAAATCATGAGGGGCTCGCTAAACAATGCTATGGATCCAAATACATCTGTTTCCAAGATATTTTCATTTAAGTGGATGCTTAGGTGTATAAAAGACATTGTTTTCAACTGGCTATTTTGGCCATTCTTGTGCAGAAGGGTGAAAATTAAACTTTTTTTTTTCTTCATATTGGACCCATGATTTTAATGTCCTGGCTCCATTTTACTCCAAATCTGAAACTTATCCTACTCTTTGCAAAAGTTCATCTGTCTCTGTGCAGTTCAGCCCAGTTTAATTTAGATCTAAGGCCAAAAGTCTAAAATCTGGACAGAAACTCCAGTTCCAAAATCAGTAATTTTCGGCTTGAAAAAAAATCGAGTCTCAAAACTTATGTTTTTTCTGCTGTTTTCTTTAACAGAAGTAGAAAGTCTCCATGATTTAATATCATCGTACAACTACATATCTTCCCTTTTTTGTAATACCACCTGCTTTGATGTATCATAAATGATGTTGACGTTACAGAGCTCAGCAGTAGGGTACTGCTTTGTGCCGTATAAACGTGGCATGCAGGGTTTATGAGTTAAATATAGGTACGACTTTTATTGGGTTTTAAGATTTCACTACACTAATTGGTCCAATCATCTCGTATTGCATCTTAATGTAGTCTATAAGAAAACCATTGATAATATTTCTCTGACGTATCCTGGACAGCTGCTGATCAATGAAGAATATTACTCATGTTGTATAGAAAGCAGGACTAAGCCTAAACAGAAAATGCAATGTTTTATTTAATTCATCCTCAGTTCCTGAATGGTCATTTGCACACACAATTCCAGTCATTTCTTTCAGATCCGAGTATTTCCAGAAAATGCAACATAGCCTAAAATATTTTTTATTTGTTGCATCCAGGTTAATTTCTGATATAAGCAAGATAGTCTTGATGTATTTGAACTTTTTTTATTGAACACAAGTTGTCAGGATTTTACATATTCCCTGACATCACTACCTGACCTGGTGTATGGGACATTACCTTAAATCATTTTGCATCCTGATCTTTTCATGTGTTCCCTTATTTAGACACAATACACACACATGTACGCATACAGATACATACATTCACAATTATTGTACACAAAGATACACTCGCATACAAACCCCAAAGTGTTTTATATTGACCCTGTCTGTTTGTTGTTGTAGTTTCTTTTTTTTTCTTTAAAAAAAAAATCATGTACCAAAAGTTGACAATAGGGTCCACTTTTTCTTAAACTCATCACTTCTGTTATTCACTTTGGCGACATATTTTTCCAGTGTTTTATATGATAAAACACAATTGTTATAATAGGTGAGATTTGTGATTTTTGTTGCATATAAAGACATATTTCCGTATAATTCTAAAATTTGGATTGTAAGTTTGGATCCATTCCACAAATAGAGTCCAAAAGTGTTCAGTAACTGAACATTCATAGAATAAGTGCTTAATTTGTTCTATTCCCTCGTTACAAAAGGTACATTTATCATTATCACTTAAATTAATCTTTTTCAAAAACTGGTTTGTGGCAATATTTATATGGAGAAATCTAAAATTGAAGCTAGTCAGTATTGTGTCCTTTGTACAAAGTTTAGCCAAAACAAACGAATTGGTCCATTTATTTATACCAATTGCACACTCTAGCTGCCTGGGCCATGTTTCATGTTTACCATTTGGCTTTTGTATCTTGGTTCTTATCAGGTCTTTATACATAAATTTATTCTTTGTTCTTACCCTAAGGAGTGACATTTTGTCCAAAACTACATGAAAACTATTTCCGCTTTCGAAAGAACTTTTAATTTTCTTTTTCCACTGCACTGAGATCTTTGAGATAAGAGCAAAGTACTGTATGAACTTATTAGTTTGTGTTTTTTGTTATATATCATCAAAACCTAATAGAGATCCTTGCGCATCAAAAAGATGTTGAATAAGTACAACACCGTTTGGTCTCCACCTTGTGTATGATTTAAAATTATCAATAGTAACTAAGGCAAAGTCATTTAAAATCTGCATGGTTGTCTTCAAGGACAAATGAGAACCATCTAATAAAAGAAAAGCATCATCAGTGTACTGCCCTAATTTGAACTCCATTTCAATTTAGAAAATACCCGTAATATGTGTGTTCTTTTTTAGTTCTATTGCAAGAAGTTCAATTCATATTATAAATAAATAGGGTGCTAAAGGGTCTCCCTGGCGACAACCTCTCTCCAAATTAAAAATGGGGATAAATGTCCATTATTAATGACAAAACATTTTGATTTATTGCAAAATACTCTGAACCAGCGACAAATGAATTCTCCAAAGTTAAAAGATTTCAGAGCATTTTCCAGAAAGTCCCATTCAACTGAATCAAAAGCCTTTTCAAAGTCTATCAATAGGAAAAGACCAAATTCACTTTTTTCCTCAAGATATTGCATCAGGTCATACGAAATTCTTATATTTTCACCAATAAATCTGCCTTTCATAAAACCCTTTTGGGTGTCACTAATGATAAACGGGAGGAGTTTCTTGACCCTATTATCAATAGACGCCGAAGCAATCTTGTAGTCTACATTAAGTAATGAGATTGGTCTCCAATTTTTTAAAATAAATTTCCTGTCTTTATCTTCTTTTGGAATGCAAGTAATGATTCCCTGAGACTGAAATTCTGAAAAATGTTGCATGTCATATCCATTGTTTAGAGACCTAAAGAGAAAACAGCCTAGATCTTTCCAAAAGAATTGGTAGAATTTGACAGTAAATCCATCAGAACTAAGGCTAGTTTCATTTTTCATATTTTTTAGTGCTAAACCACATTCCTCAAAAGTTGACTTATCTTCACATGAGCTTCTTTCAAAATCTAAAAGTTTTTTATCATGGTTAAAAAAGTGGTTACGTACGAGTCAAATTATTTTTGTTTTTTCTTTGGTATAATTGTTCATAAAAATCTTTCTGTTGTTTAATATATCTTTTTGACCTGTTACCCTTGTTCCATATTCTGTAATTAAGTATTTTATTGTTTTGTTTGTGTAATTTCCCTTTTCAAGATTAGATAATTCTTTTTTTTCACCAGACTCGTACCACCTTCCGTTTGATCTTAGCATTACACTTTCCACCTCTTTTTTCCTCATTTCTTCTAAATCTGCTTGTTGTTTGTTCAGTTCTTTTGTAATATGGGGTTATTATTTTGATTCATTAAAGTATGTAAGGTATGTATTTCAGCTTCAATTTTCCTGAAATTTTCTTTCTCTTGTTTTGCCTTAGCTTGTGAATACCTAATTGATTCTGATCTTATTATCATTTTAAGGATTTTGAAAAACAATTGATCATTACATGTTAGTTTCACCTAAAGTGGGTTTTTCTTATCACCTTGACAATAGTATTCTTCTACTGTGTTGGTTATACCTTTTTTTTACCAATTGAATATATTCATTTTGCTTTAATAGCTTTGAATTGAATTTCCAGTACCCAAGACCTCTAGATAATGCAGATATATAAAATGTTAGTGTTATTGCTGAATGATCTGTTTTTTATAGCCAGGAATAATAGAGGAAAACATTTCCTCATAGATTAAAAAATAGTCCAGTCTACTCAGTTTCATAGGGTTTGCCTGTCGCCAAGTAAAAACTCAACTGTCAGGATTAGCTGCTCTCCATGGATCCAGTATATCAAGTTGATTCTTGATGTCCTGGACTGCTGCTCAGGCCATGGAGTGTTTATCATGCAAGATATTATAAGAGCCAAGCTCCATGTCCTGAACAACATTCCAGTCACCAAAAATAATAACACAGGAATTGTTAAAATTAGTAATATCCTCTTTCAAATTTCTAAAAATCTCGGCATTATCATCATTATGACCATATAGATTCACTAGCTTATATCTCTGTCCATTAACTGATAAATCTAACAGAATGTATCTGCTGTGACCATCACATCTGTTTCTGTGAATAAGAAATTCACAATTATTTCTAAACAGGATAGTAATACCAGCACTACTGCTAGATTTATGGCTAAAAATACACCTATAACCCCATTCAGCCTCACTTTTCAATCTCAACTGTATTATATGTCTCCTGTAAACATATAATGGATGCATTCTTTTGTTTCACCCAGTAGAAAATATCTCTTCTTTTGAGATTGGAACTGTGTAAACCCCTAATGTTCATTGACAAAATTTTAATCTTGGTATCCATTGTTCAATTCTGTTTTGAATGAAACTTTCACGGAGCTTATATAAATATGCAACACAAAACCAGTATCATGAAAAACACTCACATACACCTTGAGATACACTCTCACACACACAACAATGAGATGCTTAAAAAGCCGATAAGTGTAGTACAATGTCATGCACCACTGGGTACATATATGATGTTGCCCAATATAGAGATACTGTACATGAGGTCTGTTCTACACTGTAGTGTTGGTATAATTATTCAATTTAAACACCAATACAGTGTGGCTAAAAAATAACACTTTTTGTTCATCGATTTTCTCCCTTTACCAAAAGATTTCAAGACATTACATACGAGTTCTTTATTTGTTGGTTCTTTCTATATATGTGTATTGGATAGTGAAAAATAAGACAAATTTATTTCTTTTAGTAATGAACCCATAATCTAGTCCATTTTAAAAAAAAAAATAATGATAAATTCAGTGACCAAATTGTTCCTTACAAATTAAAAATAAGTCTAGTGACCAAACTTTAAGGAATGATTGAAGAAAATAATACATCATCATGTAAACACACTAAATAACCGTGGCAACTCTGTGCCTAAGAATATAACACCAAAATTTAAGAGAAAAATATATGACCAACATGAAAGTTGTATGCTTAATCTTTTCAATATTCAAACACAATTATATGCATATTTCAAAATTTAGCTGCAAAATTATATGAACATTCTTACCAATTATGAAACTCACTTTTCTAACTTAGAATATTAATAGCTGAAATTAAAACTATACACATCCATTTTGGTACAAAGTTCTATCCCTCCTGTATTTGAACTTTATGTTAATGCACTGGGTTTCATTAAAAATGTAGAGAAATGAAGGAAACATATAAAGAACTTAATGATTGTAGTAATTCCTGTATCCCATTACAATATTATACCCTTGCTTTGGAGCTGGAACATCTCTCAGAGGCAGGCTCAATGTGCAGGCCATGGCCAGGTTCTTGCAGATATTAATGGCAGCCCATTGGCTACTCAAATCCATTAGAAAAGTTGATTTTCCTCAAAAAGAGCTCTCCTATGTAAGAATCATTCCAATCTATTAATTACACAACTCAGATATCAAAGTTATGTAATGATTTGGGGCCATTTCATGTTTTGAGTAATGAAAAGACATGCTGAAACATTTTACTTTTTTTTTTTTTTGTAGCTGCTCCAAAGATACTTAACATCCATGAAAACGTTGGAGGAGGTATTGGCCAAAGTATCCCAATCCAGTTTGACTTCTACTCTAACACAGAGGAGGACTTAAGGGTTACAGCCAAACATTCCAACTCCAGTGATATGTCATACCAAGGAACATTTCAAACAGTTCATCTAGATAGCCTGACTGTTCAGTCATTCCATGTGCCAGCACCTGGATATAGAGCAAGTCTAAACATCAGTATAACCAGTGAGAAAGACTTTGGGCAGTACAAAATAGAAGTCAGAAACATTATGGGTTCATGTGTTCAGGAAGTTGAAATCATGGCACAAAGTGAGTAACAAAATGTGCTTCAATTATTTTTTTTTTTATATAACTAAATTAAATTCATACAATTTGGACTAACTGTGAAGAAATAATTTTGCTTTATTTCAGATGAGTTATATGTGGGAAATATTTGTACCACTATTTAGAAACATACCTGCCAACCCCTAAAGCATAACCTAAGAGGCAAAAAGGGTAATCTGAGCATAAAAAGTGTAATCTATATATTTTAAATGCCATCATTACAATAAACTGTATAAAAATGTACATTTAGTGTTGCTACTAACCTGGATCCGCAGCTGGTTACAGTTTTTGTCACAAATGGGCAAAATCCAGGTGAATAAGTATCAGAACAGAAACCACAAAACATATTGAAAATTATATATATATATATACAACACTCACTTTAACTAGCCTATATGTCTAACTTTCGCTGATTGATCGTAAAATCAACTCTACAAATTCTGCAACGATTATGCCAAAAGCGTAATGGTTGTCATGTATGTAGAAAGAGAGTTCATGGTACTTGCATGTGTTCCAAGGATTAAATGCTAAGTCCTCTCTATTTCCTAACCTTTATTAATGACCTGCCTCTTTATGTCCAAAATAGGTCTGTATACTGATGATACCAGCCATTCAGTTCTGTCTAGTTCCATTGCAAAACAATTTGCAACGTCTCCTCAGCAATTTGAAAAACACAGTGGAATGTTCTAAATCATATCAAAGACTAAAACTTGTATGATTACAAAGCCATAGAAAAGATCAAAATTGCCAGAAGTAACATTGTATTTATCTGAAAATATTACCTTTTCCAACACATTTCACCAAATATTAAATTAACTTATCTGTCGTGTATGTATATATTACATGGATATAATGCATCCACTCCAGTTGGTAATTGGAGCCTAGAACAAAAATAAACATAGTCCTAATCTTATACCTTAGTCGTTTCCTTCATATGGAAAATCATTATTCTTTGACTTGGACCAAGACTCGAAGAACATCAGGGAGGGAGGATGGAATTTGGTAAAAATAGCAGGTATTTCTTAAGAGAAATTAATTTCATGCCCAAAACAACATTTTATTGTCAGTAATCCAATATCTGTTATTATTACATTGCTGACTTGGCCCTATGACTGTCTGTCAGAGTGAACATACCATTTGTTGTCAATGGGGTGCTTAACTGCAAACTAGAAGATGGCTTCACAACTTGCAGGGCTGACACAATTTGACCTAATATGCAGATGCCTTCACTCTGGTGCGACATTAAATGAAGCTAGTCTTAAGAGAAGGTGGAGTGAACTGCCAGAATGCAGCATTCATGACATCATCAAGAGAAGAATGACTAAGAAATGCCGAAGATGCAGCAATAGCCCTAACATCATGGGCTTTGAATTTATAAAAGGAAAAATCTCTCAGTGAGAGATTGATCGACTCCTTTGATAGAATCCACCTCGAGATTGTAGCTGCTGAGATATCTGAGGTACCTTTTTGAGAGGGAAAAGAGACATTTCTGATCATTTATTTTCCGTATTGATTGAGTCAGATAAAAACATAAGACTGTAACCAAACACACGGGTTTACCTTGATCATCCCTATAACAGATGTGACTGAGACTAGGGATTTCATTAGGTTCAGGGGCTATCAAAAATAGCTGATTCTTGGCCAGAAAGCCTGTCTTGCAATGAAGGGTGACTGAATCATAGCTGCCATTGAATCATAAGCAACATTTTTACAACAATAGGCATGACTTTCACTCATCACTGATGCAAGAGAGAGGAGGAAGATCATTTTGAAGATAAGGTTCTCAAAGAAAGCTTCACTTAAGGCTTTATAAGGTGGTTAAGATAATGACCAAAGAACACATGAAAGGTCTCATGTAGTCATTAATGAGTGAGAGATTTGTTTTTAAAGCTCAGACTACATTATCTGTTCTGAAATATAAGGTTTTGATCTGTAGTGGAGCCCATAGAAAATGTACGTGTATTTGTTTGTTTGTTTTGTGGGTTTAACGCCATTTTTCAGCACATGATAGGCTGTTCATGGTGCCAGTATAACTGGTGGAGGAAGAACCCGGGAAAACCAACCGGAAGCTACCGACCCACAGGAAGCTACTGTCAAGCTTTCTCACACACCTACATTTACCGAACCCGAGACTTGAACCAAAACAGGCAGAGGTGAGATGGCAGTGATCGTTAAAGGTGAGTTCCTTAGACCACTTGGCCATCCAGGGCCCCACTTAAGGCTATTGGAGGGGGCTGCCAAATAGCCTTGATGGTAGACACTGAGCATTTGTCTGCTTCAGTAAGTTAGAAGAAAATCTGCAACTGTGGTCAAAGAGAGGTAGATGGGATCAGTGTGTTGCCTACTGCACGATTTAAAGAAAACTCTCCACTTGGCATTGCAAATTTTGAAGGTCGATCACCTTCTAGCCTGAGCGATATAGTCTGTAACCCTGCTTGAAAACTGTTCAGCAGATAGAACTTTTGATATGAGCCAGGCATGAAGGTGGAGAATCTTTGGATTGTTGTGCAGTAGGGACCATCTTTTCTGTGACACCACATTCCTTCTCAGTGGTAACTCCCTGCGGGCATCTAACAACAGGGCGAGGAGATAATTGGGGCCACAGGGACTAACAATCTGAGTCATAATGTAGATGCTCTGACTCAGTGAAGAACTTCAGGGAATATTCTGAAAGGTTGGAAGGCATAGTCCTGCCAATGATCCCACTTCAAACTAAAGGCATCCACTACTGGAACTAGCAAGATGTCAATTGGAAACGTTTGTTTAACCTTGCTGCAAACAAGTCTACCATTGGTCAACTCCACAGTTGAAAAAGTCTCTCTGTTACCATGTGGTACAAAGACCACTCTCTGTGCACCACCCATCTCTGGATGGGCCAGGATATATATCTTGCCTGGAGTGACGTAGGCAGTGTCGGTAATCCCCTCCAAACTGTACATCTGTGGAGGTTGCATATTTCCAAGCAAAGAGAAGGAACATGAATACCTCCTTGGCATCTGTGGTATGTGACAGTTGATGTGTGGTCTGTAGCAATCAAAACACAGTGGTGTCTGTCTTGTGCTAGCCTCCTCCTCCTCAGATGGTGACGAAACTAAAGCCCCAAAGGAATCTGATATGAAAGGTGGCCCTTGCTAGGAACTGAAACTGGAGAGGTCTCATATGAAGTTTTACTAGGTGAACTAGATTCACTGCTGCATTCATGGTTCCCAGGAAAGAGAGCTAGAGGTGTGCAGACAATGGAGTGTTCTTGAACACTCTTGTTAACAGGAACAGGATGACTTTTCTCAAAAATCAAGTTCGT
This sequence comes from Margaritifera margaritifera, assembly GCA_029931535.1. Taxonomy (NCBI): domain Eukaryota; kingdom Metazoa; phylum Mollusca; class Bivalvia; order Unionida; family Margaritiferidae; genus Margaritifera; species Margaritifera margaritifera. The sequence goes on along the minus strand of JAQPZY010000558.1, from coordinate 202,294 downwards.
GTTCCCTTTGACAGAATCACACAGATACTATATAAGTGAAAGTTTGTAAGGAGTCACATCTTACTTCCCTTGGTTGGGGATTAACCCTAGATGGTTCACTGTTTTCCAAGTGACAGGTCTCTTTGTAAGGCATATCTGAGAACATTGTGTATCAACTAGTCATCAAAAATACTTAATGATAGGAACCCCGAATGACCTTAAGTGAGCCTCTATTACTCTAATCATCCTAGTAATTGGCTCTGGAAGAGGAATCTAGGCCTAAGGCGTAGCCCGAAAATTGAAACACATCCTTGCCAGACAAAAGTGCAGGAATGTCCTGTAGGACATGGGATGGTGATGCATAGGTAAGTATCCTGGAGGTCTATGGAGACTGCCCAGTTATTTGGCCCTGTTGAGTTCTTGGCATGCTTATGATCTTAATAAATGTTTAATGGGGAAAGATTGATGATGAGGAGAAACGTTCTGTCTTTCTTTGAAAGCAGGAAGATCCAGCAACAGAATCCCACGCTTTGGGTGCTTACTACTGGGATATCCCATTATAACACGTTAGTCAGGGTGCAATCATGTTATGTAACATATCATGTAACATTGAGATAAATCAGTTAACTGAAGAAAATAAGCATGTTAGCTACAGAAGACCCGGGACCACACAACTGCAGGATTCATTGATGCAGTTACCAACTTAAATTGATGCATATTAAATGAGATTTACTTAAAACAGTGATTAGTACATATTTATGTATATTTTTTTGTGTGTGCAGACAACTATATATTGGTACATGAATAAGAAAATTGGCAATAGTTAAATTATATGTGTTCGCACTAACCTATCTTACTATATCCATAATAGTAATTCCATCAAGAATATGCATAAAGCAGCATAATTTCAAGTATTCTCCCAGCTAGAATCCATTTGAATCCAAATAGTTAATTTCTTGCTAATACGTTTTCACTAACATATAAAAGAATTGTCATTTCAGAAACATTCATATATGTTGGATATGTCCAAAGGGGGTGCTTTTGGATCAACAATAAAATTGATCAGTAGGGGCTTCTAAGAAACCTGTATTTAGGCTTGACAAAATATTTTAACTGAAATTTATACACAGGTATTAGCATCATAATTTACTTGAGATGAACACAGCAACAGGTGTGAAACTGAACTGCCTTAACCAATTTTGGGAGTAAACCATTTGATTCAGCGGATAAAGTGGCATATCCAAAACATTTCGAGTCATTCTCTAAAAGACAGAGTAAAGAATAGATGAAATAAGCCTGATAATGATTGAATCATATGTTGATAACTGTGATCTGCCACTACTGCACAGCAAAATCAGGGAGTAGCATGTTTGATTATAACAGCAAATCTCTCCAATACCACAACTTAAAAGGTTCTGTTTCACGCAGGGTTCAAAAATAGTACATGTAACAACAGCATTACAATAATGATAATAAAGTCTTTAGTTTCAGAGGGTAACCAATTAATTCACAAAACTAATCTCCCATGAGACCCTTTACTATATACAAATATTTAGAAGTAAATGTGCAAAGATGCATTGTTGCACAGTTATTACCATTTTACACAAAGAGAAATTGACAGAGAGGGACAAGAAAAAGTGACCGTATAATACCGTGCAGTGAACAAAAATGGGGAGAAACTGGAGGAATGAAATAATGTACTTATTAAACATAGAGATGTATCATGTAGCCATTTTCATATTCTTGTGTAAAAAGCATTTAATGAGGGTGCTTCATTCACAAATCTGGGTAAACTATTACAAATCAATGAGCCTGAATATGCAAAACTTTTTCAAATCTTTTTGTGGTTTTGGAATTTTTAAACTTTTACTTGACAAAGACCATATAAAGTTGAATTTGGATTTGCTTGCTGTGGTATGAACATTGAAATTTTGTACATAAGTTTAGACTCTATCATCACTCTCCTTTCTTTGATTGAAAGAATTCCTATTTGGTCCATGGCATGAATATAATATGTATAATTTTCACCTAGCATAATCTTAAATGCTTGTTTTTTGGAGTATGAACAGTTTATTCAGACAAGTTTGGCAACATTTTCCCCTATACAATATTGCAATAATCAAAGTAGAAATGAATATAACTTTTATGAAGATGTGTTTAATCTTGGATAGCGTCCAGAATGTATATGAGACCTTTTCATTACATTTCTGTGTTCTTCCATATTAGGTTGTGTGGCAATCTGCAGTAAGATATCCTTGTAAAAAAAAGACAGTGTTGCTTCATATAATCTTGATCTTCTCTGGGCTGTTGTAGTCATAGACGTTTAGCTTTTGATATATTTAGAGTCATTCCTTGCTGTTTAAGCCAAGCTTCCAAAGCATCTATGGCACCTTCCAAATTAGTTTACAGTACAGCTAAGAAAATGGTGCATCAGATAATGTGGTATCATCAGCATAGAGATCTATAGTTTAAACATGGTTTTGTATGTAAGGAGTCAAACCGTTGATAATGGATTAAAACAGCAGGGGACCTAGTATTGAATCCTGTGGAACACCATATGATACAAGTTGATCAGTTGAGAATACCCCATTTATTGTGACTGTTTTATACCTCTCTGAGATATAAGATGCAAACAATTTTATATCCATGTGTCCAAATTTTAAATTTGTACTTTCTCCAACTAGGAACGGCTTGGTATTTCTCTGCTTAATGTCGAGCCAAATGGCTTCTTTATCAGTGGTAACCAGGTTCTCTCTAGATTCATATAATTTTCATTTCATCAGTTTTACTACTGAGTCCTTGTATATTAATATCACCTATATGAAGTTTTACTACTGAGTCCTTGTATATTAATATCACCTATATGAAGTTTTACTACTGAGTCCTTGTATATTAATATCACCTATATGAAGTTTTACTACTGAGTCCTTGTATATTAATATCACATATATGAAGTTCTGTTCCTGTTGAACCTATATGTATACAGACGGAAGAGTTTGCATGTATATCACTTTGATCCTTACTCAGTCCATATTCTCTATTACAAGCTATATGCGACCTTATGGACTGCAAGGGAGTACATGAAACGTCATTGCATTCATTAGTAATAATTGCATTGTTGGAAATATTATCCTCATTTTCATTATTTTCATGTACACATTTACACATAAGACATTGATTCTGAAATTTCATATACATTAGTAACATTTGTGGCACCATTAGGGTCACTTTGGAGAGATTTGTTTGATTTCAATACTATCTTCCAATTTATTCCAAAATGGAGATGCATTGTGACCCAGCAGTCCACATGCTTAGCATTCAAAGAGCCATAATGTCTGCATTCATTTGTGTTGTAGTTTGGTTCATTACAGTTTTAACATTTCCTTTCAAGGGTTTGGTTTATATTGTTTTATGTTGTTCCATTGTCTCCTGGTCCTTCATTATCCATAGGTGGCCTGCTGGTAACTTGCTACACTTCTACACACCTTCTGCTGTCCACTCCCACTGGTGAAAATTGCAATATCAAATGACAAGTGGCCTGCATAGATCTGAGTGAGCTGAAGCTGATGTCTGCATTTCTGGCATTTTAAGATAATAAAAAGGAATGAGTCTGAATCATACACATGGGTATAGCCCTATAATGACTTCAAAGCTTACATGAAAGACATAAGGTGGGGATATAATTTATATTTATGGACTTAACTTTCACAGATAAGATGAAGGGAGGGGGTACATGTATGTATGTGGCAATGACCAAAACTGCTCCTAACAGTGTCAGAGAACAGCTAACAAATTGTCCAGACCTCTGTAGGATAGTCATACACAAAATATTCCATTCCAATTATTAATAGACATACATTGGGAATACAATATATTGTTTACAAAAGACATGGTTCACACAGGTGTTGAAAAACCCTTGAATTTAATGTTGGGTCTGGACAAACCCTGCAAAGTTAGAAAAGTGGAAAAGGCTCTTAAAAAGTCCTTAAATTTGCATTCACAGCCATTGTAAAAGCTTTGCATTTTGCTAATATTTGATGTATTACTATTATGTGTTTCATTTTTACCTATTTAATTATTTTGAGGGAAATCTGAATAATAATGATCATTCTAATCCTTCAAAATGTATCACATATTACATTCATTCGGATGCCTTCAGTATCATCCCATGCTTTATGGTACTATGGCCAAACTGTGTTATGTTTTAAATCAATTTAGTTTCCCAAAATATAGTTTAAGTGTTAATGTTGGTAAATCAGTCATGCAAACTGTGGATGAAGTATGGTGAACATTGACTTTCATTGTCTCATTCATAGGAAAATGTGAGTTAAATTGCAGATGGATCACAGATCATAAATACTTATGGATTAGAGAGTTCAAGGGGGACAAGTTCACGGCAATGTGTGTTTTGTGTAATAAGGTAATAGATTTGGAAAAATGAGGAAGTATGCCCTTTCCTTGCAAATGACAAGTAAAATGAGAAGTAAATAAAACAATCATTAGCAAGCACTTTGGAATCATGTTAAGTAGATAAATGAATGTATCAATTCCGGTGAAACTTATTTCAACAATGGCATGGTTTGGTACACTGGTGTATGCCATTAGGTTAAGCAGACATTGGTGGTCTATTGTTTGCCCTTGACTGAACAACAATTTACAAAATGTGGTGAAGACAGGCACAAATAAGAATGATTAGCATTATTGGTGATGGCTCACTGCAAATTAGATTAACAAATATCAGCTTAAGAAATCAAAATCACCTTTTTTGGCAATAAAACTTTGCAGTAATTATTGCATCATTTGGGAGAAATTGGTGAATAGGTTATAAAAGGTAGGGAGTTACACCATCACCATGCTATATCTATACCATCACAAAGTGTATTAAAACCATGTTTCCCTGTACCCTCTCAACTGCCACTTATTTAGAAGGGGTTAAACCTCAGACCTATTCCCTTAGGGGTTCCAATTTGGTCAGGTGAAACCAAATTAGGATCCTTGAATAATGAGGGCAGAGGTAACTGGTAGAAATTTAAAATGGTGCCTGACAGTAATGTTGGAACCCCTGCATAAAATATTCACTTGAAGGATCCAAAGTCATGACCCACCCACCCCATGCTGGGGATGCTACTTAGACAGACCTGGGGCTAAGGCCAATGACCAGTGTTGTTGATTCCTGAAATCTTGGGACAGTACACAGGTGCCCAGTGTCTGATCAATGACCATCCAGGCAATAATGACCTCTTCGAGGAGTCCCTATCCACTAAACTGAAGTTGTCCATTGATGTATACCCCTTCCTGACCAGTGTGACTTAGGTGCATTACCTAAACCTGGAAAGGACCACACCGACCTTTCCAACATTTGACTTATGTAACTAAGAAGCTGTATTTGCAAAACCATGGAAAAAATGATAAATGACATACTTCTCAGGTACCTTGAACTCAACACACCTTCAATGTGGATTCAGAGGCCAGAGAAGCACAATTGACTATCTAAACAGACTTGAAGCATTTATTAGAGAAACTTTCATAAAGAAAGAACATTTAATAGCCATCTATTATGACTTGCAGAAAGCAAATAACACCACATGGAAGTGCAGCATTATGTATTCAAGAAGGATCTGATGGGCTGCCTACCTATCTGTAGATATAATTCTTGGCTCCACTGGCCATATACCAGAAGAGCTTCTGGGATGATCTGTTGTCCATTGACAGTCTGTCCGTTCGTCCATTAGTACAAGTTTGTTATAGCTACTCCTCCTAAACTTCTTGGAGGATTGCCTAGAAACTTTACACACATATTCATTTCATTGTCTAGTTGGTCCTAAATGAAAATGGTGATGCTTGGACATCCAGTATGGCCATCACAGCGGCCATTTGGAAAATATTGTTATCACTACTCCTGAATGGATGGTCATATTAACATCGGATTTTCACTAAAAGACACTTTATGATGTCTATTTGGCCTAAATGAAAATTACACCAATCTAATGTTAATATGCCAAACATGGCAGCCATCTTGAAAATTGTGTTGTCACTGCTCCTTCTGAATGGATGGTCATATTAGCATGGGGTTTTCACTAAAAGACTTCTTATGATGTCAAGTTGGCCCTAAATGAAAATGGTGCTGATCTGATGTTCAATATGGCTGTCATGGCAGCCAACTTGAAAATCTTGTTATCACTGCTTCTCCTGAATAGATGGTCATATCAACATGGGGTTTTCACTAAAAGACTTCTTATGATGTTTAGTTGAGCCTGATTGAAAATAGTGCCGATCTGATAATCAATATGGAGGATTGCCTAGAAACTTTACACACATATTCATTCCATAGCCTAGTTGGTCCTAAATGAAAATGATGATGCTTGGACATCCAGTATGGCCAACACAGCGGCCATTTGGGAAATCTTGTTATCACTGCTCCTCCCAAATGGATGCTCATATTAACATTGGGTTTTCACTAAAAGACATTTTATGATGTCTAGTTAGTCCTAAATGAAAATAACGCCAATCTAACATTAATATGGTCGCCATGGCAGCTATCTTGAAAATCTTATTGTAGCTACACCTCCAGAATGGATGGTCATATTAACGTGGGGTTGTCATTAAAAGACTTTGTTTGATGTCTAGTTATTTCTAAATCAAATGGCACCAATCTTATGTTCAGTATGGCCACCATACCAGCCAATTTGAAAATATTTGTGTTACTACCCCTCTTGAATGGATGGTCATATCAGCATGAGGTTTTAACCAAAAGACTTCTTATGTTGTGTAGATGGTGCTAAATAAAAGTGGTGCCGATCTGATATCCAATATGGCCACCACGGCAACCATCTTAAAAATCTTGTTATCGCTCATGGGGTTTTCACTGAAAGACTTGTTTGATGTCTAGATGGCCCAAAATAAAAATGGTGCCGATCTGACATCCAATATAGCCACAATGGCTACCATCTTAAAAATCTTATCATAAAACAGAAAGTGATATTGATGTGGGGTTGTCACCAGAAGATTTATTATGGTGTCCAGTTGGTTTCTAATGAAAATAGTGCTGATCTAATGCCCAATATGATTGCCACAGCAGCCATCTTTTAAATGTTGTTATCTCTACTCCTGAATGGAAGATCATATCTTGAAAATATTGTTAACTCTATTCCTATCCAAATGGATGGCTAGATCAACTAGGGGTTTTCACCAATAAACTTCTTATGATACCTAGTTGTTCCTAAATGAAAATTGTGCCAGTCGTACATCCAATATGGCTACCACAACAACTGTCTTAAAGATCTTCTTGTCACTACTCCCCTTGAATGGATGATCATTATGACATGGGGTTTTTACCAAAAGATTTCTAATAATGTCTGCATTGTCCTAAATGAAAATGGTGCCAAGCTTTTATCCATTATGAATATCACAGATGGTTTCAGCACTCAACAGGTATAAGGAAGAAATGGTCTTATCTTCAATTCCTGGAAATTATCTTTGCCCAATAGAGCGTCAGTCCCTTCAATGAACTGTTGTTTGAAAGATAGAATTTTTAGAATTGAGGTAGTTGTCACGCTTTCTGAGGATGTGAGTGTACCTCAGTATAGCATAATAGCAATCACCCTTTCCAATGTCAAAATTAACACGATAGTGAAATGTGTTAGTACAGGAACTTACTGCTCATTATGTCGATAAGATTTTATGTACTATAGATCAAAGAGTATGCATAATGCTGAATGTCAGTTAAATATATGCTTAAATAGAATTCAGTAATTGCCAGTTGAAAACAGTTAAAATTTTCTAAATTTCAAATATTTGTATGCACATCTGCCAATTACATTGATTTTGTGATGATCCAATACTCTATCCTGGCAGTTGTCTTATCTTAAAAATATTTTTAGGACTTATCTTTTACCGTAAGTTGATGTTCCATTGACTATGTGATACTTCAGGGATAAATGTCAAAAAGCCCTTAATTTAACAAGAGTCACAGCAAACACAGACTGGGGAGCAGACTAGAAGGTATTACTTTGGTTTTACAGGACTTTAATAAGATCCAAACTTGGGTATGGATTGATTGTGTACGGATCAGCTTGTAAATCTTACCTACAAGTGCTTGATCCAATACACAGTCAGTGATTTTGACTTTATCTGGGAGTATTTAGAACTTTCCATTCAGAAAGCTTCTATGCTAAGGCAAACGAACCATCACTTTATCTCAGATGAAATAAATTGGTTCTTAAGTATATTACAAAACTGTCTTCTAATCTATCCCGTATAAGATATTGTCTTTAGGCCCAGATACCAAATCTTATGCACTCAGAAACTGAATTTCAGTCCACTTTTCATCATACAAATTCATCCTGTAAAGCAGCAAAAATCATTCCGGCAAATACTGCAAAATTCTGTATTTGCAACTCAACAATTCAAGCCTTCAATTGATGCCATCCATCCCTGTATACAGACTGCTTGAAAGCTGGAGGCATGGTTGGAGTTGCCATTGCCACACCTGCTGGCACCATCCAGAGCAAGTAGATAAATCCTCATTTTACCACAGAGATTGCAACCATACTCAAATCGGTGAACTACATTGAAGCCTCTCAAAAAAACCCAGCAAATGTCATGATCTTTTTGATCTCCTTTTCACTCCAAAAGCCTTGCAAAATCTGAAATTTGACAGTCCTTGAATATTCCAAATCTAACAGAAATATGATTTGCACATATCATTTTGAAAAAGTATTCTGTACTGTTGGCTGCCTAGTCACATTGGAATTAAGAGTAATGAAAAGGCAAATAAACATCCGTAGCTGCCCTGCAGTCATCTACTTCTAAATGGAAGATTACATACACTGACTTCAAATATTTTATAACTCGGCATGTTTTACATACTTGACAAAATATGTGGAATGGATACTCCACAAACAAGCTTTGGAACATCAAACCCAGCACTGAACAGTGGCATCCGTGATAGAGAAAAAAATAGCATAGAACGGGTGGTATTGTGCTGATCACATATTGGACACAACATATGTGACCTCCTGAAGGCTGAACCTCAACTTGTATGCGTACCTTGTCAGTTTCCACAAGCAGTGGAACACATACTTGTCAAGTATATCGACTTTGACAAGTTTTGACGTTTTGAGGTAATGCAGTGATATAAAAAAAATTCACTATATGTTTAAAAGATGATACATTATTTACCTTTATATTTTATTGTATTTACATTCTACAGAATTTTGAAATCCTTTCCTGTTAGTTTTTTTTCTTTCTATTTTAGTACTTCATGTTTACATGTATTTGAAAGGCCTCATCTTCCTGGAGTATTTTTGCAATTCGTTATAGTTACATTGTGTAATACCAGTTTGAGTTCAAGTTTTTAACTAAATCATAATTGTATTAAAAAGTTCATTCTATTAGGCCTAAACCCAGATTTAGATAGTTCCTGTACAAGTGTTTTGAAGGGGTCAGTTTTGTTCTTTTATAAACATATATTTGGTTTTTCTCTTTCATAACAAGAGCTATGATCATGCAAGTGTTTTTAAAACTTCTGTTTTTGTAGGTCCACCTGAGAAACCTCGTAACTTTACCCACATCACTGAAGGAGAATACCAAGTTTCCTTTTCTTGGATGCCAGGTTTCCATGGTGGATTCAATCAGACATTTGTTATTGAGCAAAGTTTGAACAACAGCACCTGGAGTAATGCTTCTGCAGTTGAGGGTGGTCAGAGAGAAGACGAATTTAACTTTACTGTCAAAGGACTTAGCCCAAGCACAACATATTTCTTCAGAATATATGCATTTAATATGATTGGAAGAGGAAATTATTCAGAAAACCTATTGAAAGTTAGCACATTAAAAGGTAAAGTTGACACTATTTTTAGCTTACCAGACCAAAGGCCAAGTAATCTTAAGGTATTGCCCTGCATCTATCTAACATTGTGCCAGATAAGTTTATGATATCTTTCTTCCACTGTGCCTTGTGTGTGTCAACATTTACTACAGTTTTATACTTGCCACTCGTACTCAAAATCAAATATTAAGTCCACAAACAAATGCCAGATGGTAAACGATTGACCATAGAGCTCTTTTGGAATCATGTATGTGCATGTTTTGCTATGTGTACTCACAGTATCATGCAGAAAAAAAAGTTCAAACAATAAACCATTGTTGAATGGATACCATGTGCTGTTTGCAATATTCCTGTTTTCATCTTTCACAAAGCAACAACACATTTACTCAGAATATTAAGGGATGTTCCTTTAAAGATTTGAATCAAGGCACAGGTAAAATGTATTTCTTTGACATGATCTTCAAAACCCTTGAGTCACTTGTACCAAACTTTTCAGGAATGCTTATGGAGGAATATATCATCAGAAATATGTTTGTGGTGTCTTCCCAAGTATCCACTCAATTCCCATGGTAGCTATGTGGAAAATGAGTTGTATACATCTCCAATAACTTATGTTGGGTTATAGAATAAACCCATTGTGCACACCCGAATATCATAAGACACAACTAATAGGGGCAGTAACCATAGTGCCTCATTGATTAGCATCTCGACTCTTGACCAGAAGGATGCTGGTTTAAATACTACCAATGGATCTGCCTGGGTCAGCTACTTTACTCCAATGGACTTGGCACTAAATGACCAATTTATGTTGCTGTGCCATAAAATATCAAACTAGAACATCTCCAAGGAGTCACTTTGTCAGTTTGATCAATTGTTAGCTCTACTGGTCATAGACCAGAAGAACTTATGAGATGGTCAGTCATCTGTCTGTCTGTTAGCACAAGTTTGTTATTGCAACTCCATCTAACCTAATTGGAGGATTGCAATAAAACTTTACACACACATTCATCCCATGGTCTAGTTGGTACGAAATGAAATTTGTGTTTATCAAACATCCAATATGGCCACCACTGTGGCCATCTTGAAAATCTTATCACTACCCCATGTGTGAATGGGTATGTCTGCATGGGCTTTTCACTCAAAGACTTCTTATGCTGTCTGGTTGGTCCTAAATGAAAATGGTGCCAATCTGATGGCCAGTATGGTTGCTGCAGTGGCCATCTTGAAAATCTGTTTATCACTACTCCTAAACAGAGAGTCATATTGACATGGGGTTTTCACCAGAAGACTTCCTATGATGTCTAGTTGGTTGTAAATGAAAATGGTGCCAATCAGATGTTCAGTATAACCACCACAGTAGCAGTCATGATAATCTTGTCGGTACTCATCCTGAATGGAAGGTTTTCACTAAAAGACTTCTTATGATGTCTATTTCGATTTAAATGAAAATTATAATGATCTGATGGCTAATATGGCTGCTACAGTGGTCATCTTGAAAAGCTTGTTATCGCTACATCTCCCAAATGAAAAGTAATATTGCCATGAGGTTTTCACTAGAAGACTTCTTATGATGTTTAGTTGCTTGTAAATGAAAATGGTGCTGATTTGATGTCCAATATGTTGGCCACAGTGGTCATCTTGAAAATCTTGGTATCACTTACTCCTCCTGAATGAAAAGTAGTATCCAATAAGGTCACCACAGTGGCCATCTTGAAAATATTGTTATCACTGCTCCTTCTGAATGGAAGTTTGTATCAGCATGAGGTTTTTCCTGAGCAACTTCCTATGATGTCTAGTTGGTCCTAAATGAAAATGGTGCCATTCAGACATTCAGTATGCCTGCAACAGTGGCCATCTTGAAAATATTGTTGTGACTATTTATCCTGAATAAATGGTCATACGGTTGTTTTACTGAACGACTTCTTCTGATGTCTGGTTGGTCATAAATGAAAATGGTACCAATCAGACTTCTAATATGGTCACCACAATGGCCATCTTGAAAATCATATTATCACTACTTCTCCTTGATGGCTGGTCATATTGACATTGTGTTTTGACTGGAAGACTTATGATGTCTAGCTGGTAGTAAATAGAAATGGTGCCAATCTGATATTGAATATGGCCACCATGGCACCCATCTTGTAAGTCTTGTTATCATTACTCCTCTAAACCAGAAAGACATATCATTGTGGGGTTCCACCAGAAAACTTCTTTGTGTGCCTTGTTGATCCTAAATGAAAATGGTACCAAGCAGACATCCAGTATGTCCACAGCAGCTAATTTGAAAATCTTATTATCGCTGAAGAATATCAGAGATTTCGTCAACTTACAGCAGTTGAAGGGAAGAAATGGTGTTGTCTTGAATTCCAAGAAATTATTTTCAGCCAGTGGAGCATCAGTTCCATTCGACTGACTCTTGTTGTTGGAGTTTTCAAGGACATCACTTACTATCAAAGCTTTATTTTTGGGTGACTTTCTGATCAGCCATTTCATTTCCAGAACAACCAAATGGAAAATATGTTTTTGACATCTGTAAAATCACCATGTTGATTGGGATCAAACTCAGTAAAAATATTCCTTGGGACAAACTCAGTAAAAACATTCCTTGGGACATATTCCCCAAAAATAGTCCACGAGCCACCTAAAATAGTCAGTAGGGCAAAATGTCTTGTGTGCCTTTTTGTTCCCCTCATCAAACTAAAACAGAAAAACAATGAAATCTCCTTCAAAAGATAAGTAAGTTTTTTGTCTGCATTGTCTCATCTCACTTTTGAGCCTAACTTGACAGAAGCTTGACATACCAATCACTCTGGTGTTCGTATGTGACTGTACATTCATCCACACCCTAGATTAACCTCAATGCTAAAGTTGTTTATACTTGAGTAATGTGGTCAGCTTCTACCGGTCTGTAAGGACATGGTCCTTATTGTATATAGCTCTGTGTCTGTCATGTGTTGTACATCATGTTGTATAGATCATGGGTTGTGCATCCATCAACAATTGCTATTTCAAACCAAAAACCATCAAATTTTGACCAAATTTAACAAAGAGCATCCCAGCATAAAAGCTTTACAATTATTACATTCATGCTAATCACTATCAAATATAGCTACTGTTTCTAAAAATAGAAAACAAAAACTTAAAATGATTTTTTCTTTAATTCAGTGAACAGAATTTGATTAAATTTGACAGAAAGCATCCTGGCTGGTAGACCAGTCCAGTGTGTACCAATGAAGTTGATATATATGGTTGCTATTACTAAAAGTAGAAAAGCCACAGTTGCTAATAATATAAAAACCTTTGAAAGGCTTATAGAAATATTTTGTAAAGGACTTCACTAAAACCACTGAAGAGAACTTTAGCAAACTTTACAGAAAGCATTCCAAATGAAGCCCTTTCATTTTCATTTTACAAATGATGCTGATCTGACATCAGATGTGGCTGCTGTTACTAAAAATTGGGAAAATTTTAAATGACTGTATAAAACTGCTGAATAGAATTTGACCAAATTTGACTGAAAGCATCCTGGTATGAAGACTTTTAAATTTGTAGAAACGATGCTGAACTGCCTTCAAATATGGAAAACTGACGAGCAGAAATTGACTAAATTGGACACAATGCATTCTGGCAATGAGGACTTCAAGCTTTTAATGACCAATATTACTTTGGCATCAAATACAGCCACCATTGCTAAATACAAAAGCCTTTAAATGACTTCTCCGAACTTACTAAACAGAATTTGATAATGTTTAACAGAAAGAATAATGACATGAATTCATTTCAAATGTGTACAAATATTACTGTTCCACCATCAAATTTGGCTAACATTTCTAGGAGTAGAAAAACCATAACTCGAATGAGAAAAATGTTTAAATGACTACTTCTTCAAAACTGTTGAATAGAACTTGGCCAGACTTTATGGAAAGCATTCTGGCATCCTTTCAGGTTTATGCAAATGACGCCAATTGACCATCAGATATGACCACTGTTATTAAACATATAAAAAACTCTAAATGACTTTGTCAGCAACACTGCTCAACATAATTTGTTTAGTTTGATATGAAAGCATCCTGGCATAAATGCCTTTAAAATGTATTGAACTAATGCTGATCCAGCATCATATATGGCCACCATTCATAAAAAGAAAAACCTTAAGATTACTTCTCAAAACTGTTGAACAGAATTTGATCATATTTGATTGAATGCATTATGACATAAAGACCTTTCCAGTTTCTACAAATGATGCTGATCCATCAAGAAATATTGCCACCATTACTAAAAATATAACAACTTTTAATTGCATTCTTCACCAGAATAGCTTTACATAATTTAATCTTCTTTGACAGAAAGCATCATGGCTTGAAGGGCTTTCAGATTTGTACAACTGATGTCAATCTGCCATCCAATATGGACACATTACTAAAATTGGACAAACCATCTAATGTTTTCTTTTTTAAAACCACAGAACAGACTTGGACAAAACTTGACATGAAGCATCCTGGCACAAAGTCCTGCCCAATTTTTTATAATCATGTGGACTAGTCATCACATATTGCCATCATTACTAAAGATTGAAAAATGCTTAAACTTTTTCTCAAAAATGGCTTAACTGAATTTCACTAAATTTGACAGCATCCTGGCATTGAGGGCTTTCAGGTAGGTACAACTGATGCTGATCTGCCATCAAATATATCCACCATTACTAAAAACAGAAAAACAGAAAAACATTTAAACAGTCTTTATAAAAACTGCTAAATGGAATTTTAACAAGTTTGCCAGAAAGCATCTTGTATAGAGGGCTTTCAGTTTTAAACATATAATGCTGATCTGCCATCAAATATAGCCACTGTTGCTAAAAAGTGGAAAACATTTAAATGACTTCTGAAAACAACTGAAATGAATTAGGTAAAACTGTACAAATGCATCTATTTAGGCACTAAATACACTATGGTCACACAACCAGATTAGCCCAAACCTGACCAAAACAAATTTTTCCTGACAACACATCTCAGGCAACACAAATGCAACAGAAAGCATCATACTGAACCTTATTGGGGCAACTGCTCTTGCATTTGGATATTAGTCAGATGTCATACAAGTGAGTGATATCAGACCCACTTATGCCTCTTGTTTCTTGTTTTATATTTTTACCCTATTTATAGTCACAAGGTTATAATTAAATTTTGGGTCATTGTTAAAAGGACATCAAAATGTGTGAACCTAAGAAACATGATTTTAGTATTATACTATTTAAATAAAATTATGAAAATTACTTTTTTTATAAACCAGTAATCTATGCATGCTAAACTGTTTGTTGTGAGTCAGCAGAATGAATTATTATAGTGTATCCTTCTTTCAATGTGAAGTTGATTTTTAGAGCCCTACATTGAGATGCTGGAGTCCAATAATAATCACCTTTTGTGTCTGTCTATCTGTCTGTCTCTCTGTTTACATGCCTGTACATCTACATGTCAGTCCATCTGTCCATCTGTTAAGTTGATCACACTTCTTATAGCCAGCATAGCTCTGCAAATCTTACATATAAATGGATACCATTTGTTAGGTCAAGTACTTGTCATATGCTAATGTGCTTTAAATGTTGTGTCTTTTAAGGCCCAGTTATAACGGAGTTATTGCCATTTGTAATAACAATAATAATAATAATAATTATTATTATTAGTATTATTATTATTTATCTTTTATCAACCAAAGACACAAATAGTAATATATGATCCACCAACTTGGATGACCCATACAACTTTATGACATTTTTTTACAAATAGGGTCCTGAAGGATCAAGATTTTCGGGGCAAGTACATTATGCAAATTAAAATTCTATATTTTACTAAACTAAGAAAATACTATTGAGTATTATAACTTTAAAAACTGATTTCAGAATTACAAAATAGCTTAAACCAATTCAAAATAGTAAAATATAATTAAACTCTGTTCTCTCAATCTGCTTTAATTGAAAATATAACAGGTAATTAAAATGATGTATATTTGAAATGTTGTTGATAAAACTGGGTAATAGGTTTCAGTCTTTTTATGGTGTTATAAAGAAAGTTGTTGAATATATGCTAATAACACATAATACAGCAAATTTAACTGTACAACCCCTAGTGACAAAATAGTGATGATCGCTAATTTTAACAAATATTTTGCTGAGGTAAGATGGACATTGTTCTCATACTTACAAATTTTAGTTTTGTTCCATGCTAAAAACAGGAATAGTCAAAATTATGTTGTATTAAAATCAGAACATAATGTTTTTCTTGTTTGAAATAATAAACATGGACCTTATCTCTAAAGAAACTTTAACCAGGCAGTTACTTTTTTAGTGTAGTGTTGACTTTGTATTCATGCAAAAGTGATTTATCTAGATGGAGACTTAACTATTTAATACACTTAGGGGAATTGATTGTGTGGCCATTATAGATTATTTTGAATTATGTGACCTTTTGGTTTTGCATTTTGCTTCAAGTCAAATAGGATGCATTCAGTCTTACCCAAATGTAATGATAGTTTGTTGTCATTGTGCCAAAGATTTCTGGATTTTGATGTGAAAACATGATAGCACTGTCATCTGCATATAATAAAAACTTATAATCACTGTTACATATCATTCACCTAGCACAAAAAGTAGAGGTCCTAAATACTAACCTGAGGCACTACAACACGCGATATTGTCAAAGATCTGGATTTTGTGTTGCTAACACTGATAATTTGTTCTCTATTTCTTAGATACAATTCATTTCATTGTCTATTTCTTAGATACAATTCATGTCATTTGATGGACATAACTGCTAATGTGTAATGATTCACTGTGTCAGAAAGCTTTTTGTAAGTCGTGCATGATCTTTCAAGTGTAGAAACCTTTGGATGTCTGAACCTTAATATGAACTGAATGATATATCAAACGTATATAAGTAGAGTATATTTCCTTGAATCTGACTAGTTCATCAAGTAAGTCATTTAAGTTTTAAAAAAACGTTTTCAAATTGAACATAGACTGCTCAGTCAAGAATTGTGGACACTAAGAGGCCTGTAATTGTTTGCGTAAGCCCTAATATCCTTTTTGTAAAGAGATCAAACCCTAGCTAATTTCAGTTAATCAGGCACAATACCACTTGGTATAGAGACATTCAGAATAAAGCATCTGGAATTGTCAAAAAAAAAACAAAAAAAAAAAACAATGGGCACCATCTTTATAAACCTTACTGGGATATTGTCAAGGCCTGTACTTGTATCTGGATCAAAGTTGCTTAATTCCTTGTAAATATAATCATCACTTTCAGTTTGAAACTTGAGTGCGTTAGTATGAATATGACTTATCCTGTAAACAAATTTTTTAAAATGTTGATCCTGTTGTAAATGTTTGTGAAGATTATTGTAATTTTTCATGCGAGTAGATGCTACATTAGAGAAGAAGTTATTAAAATAATTTGCAATACCATGGGGAGCATAAATAGTAAATACAATATTAGCTTTATCTTTTGGTTTAGAACTGTTACCAAGAGACGTCAGCTGTTGCCTGTTGGATTGTTTTTATTCTCTTGTACTTCAAGAATGATTATAATTTGTCTTTTTGAAATTAATCTACACTTGATTTCTTACATTCACAACAATATTACTTTTGTCTTTCCTATAGATTTTCTATTGCTGATACCCATATTTAATTTTTTCCAAACTTTCAGTGGTTTTGTTCTTTGTTTTAATTTATCTTCTTTAATTGGAGCATCATTATTGCATCTCCACAATTATTGCAGAGCCTTGTAAGCAGCATAGCTCAGGAATTGATAAACATATTCTGATGCAATTTGTTATGTAGAGTCATAAGCCCCAATGTGCCTTGTATGGATTTTGTCTCCTTAACTCCATTTTAATTGAGTTTATGACCCTTGGTAGTCAATTTCATATATGCGTATGCGATATTGTTTGTAACTGGCATAGCTAAAGAATCATTTAACATGTTCTGATGGAATATTGCATGCACCTTGTCTGAAAGAATTGTATGTGTCTTTTATGTGTTTAATCTTCATATAGCAGATCTTTTGCCTTCTTGATTGCTTATCCTCATCAGATTTGTTGGATTTTAACCAGTTTTTTTAGTTGGGTTTAAATTGATGAGCCCTTGACTGGCTTTCAATTTAAGCACTCCATGACATTATTCACAGGAGATATGACCCCTGATTGCACATCCTCATGACTTTGGTTTCTACAGCATAACTTTATCAAGCTAAATTTCAACCAGATTTGGGAATTTCTGTGTCACATAACTACATTGCTTATGATGGATTTTGTTAACTTTACCCTAGGTGTAGATAAAATTCATTTACTTCTTTTGTGATGTCATTCTTTTTACATCATGAATGCACATATTATATCTTAAATATTGTACACACACTGTTCATATTGAGTGGTGTTTTCATGGAAAAATGGCGTATGGGCAAGCAAAGGAATGTACAATATGTATTTTTAAAGGAATAGAGAAATCACAAGTTTAAGGTGAAAGATTATACTAGACACTTGGTAAGCCTTAACTGTGACACAAGTCTTTACCGCTATAGTTTATGTTTCTATCCTGTTTGTCTTCTTTGTTAAATATTAAGTCTTAAACTTTTTAGAATTATGGACCGCATTGGAGACTTTTAAATAAAGGTGAATGTGCACTGAACAGTAGTTCTATGTGCAAAGAATGGTCATAGTTACGTCCTACCTTTTAGTAGCAGTGAGAAGTAAATCTGTTTACCTGAATTGAAGAGTAATTAAATAAAACGTGTATTTGCTAATAACAACCCTTCTTACTTGTTATATATTTGTATTTTAACAGTTGAAGTCCTACCTGCCAAAGATGACCCCACTGTAGCAGCAGTCGCTGGGGGATTAGGAACAGCTGTCATAGTCATCATAATTATTGTTGTGGTTGTCATAATCATAAGAAGAAGGTCATTTTCAACAAGGAAATCATCAGGTATGTCCTAATAATTTCATAACAGGAGTAAATGTAGTGAGACACTTATAATCTTTTTTCAGTATGTCACTACAGTATTAAAATAACATTAACAAAAGAGTATTGTTAAGTCAAGATTATAGCCTTTGGCTGAGGGCTTCCATTAATGTATCCTAACCATAGTACAGTGGAAAATCAGTTGTAACTGCAGTGGAAATGCAGTTACTGCTGAAGTGGAACAGCCTTTCAACTAGCAACAGCTAAACTGCAGAGTAAGTTGTGACTGACTGACAATTCACATTCTTAAATATGCAATATCTGAAGTCAACATTGTTTTCATATGTTCCTACCCTTGTCTTTAACATCCAGATGACCAGTCATGTGATAGCATGTCATATTTCTCAGTTACTCATATAAGATCCCTACCTGCTAACAAAATACATACTTTCTGGGCATGTAAAAGGCAAAGTCAGTTGTTCAACCAACACTGGCCCCAAGGTGCAATGCAGACACTGATGCTGATGGCGGATATGTACATAAGCTCTTCTAGCTTGTATCATGTTTTCAGTTCACAAAATAACAGAGTCATCTCCAAAATAAATAAATGAATGCTTTCTTTCTATCTTAGTGGTTCTTTTCTTTCTTATAACATTATGATATACTGTGAATCCCAAGCCAATATTGTGACACATCAAGGATGTCAGCATCAATCAGCATTAGGACATAATCTAGGTCTATGACCATTTCATTTTGTTCAGATTCTAGGGAATGGTAATTTTGAGATTACTTCAGGGGTGTATTAGCTCGAAAATAAATAACTTTGTCTTTGTAAACTGTATATGCCCCACTGCAAAAGGTCTAAATCAGATGAAGTTTTAAAAATTTTAAATGTGAAATTTTTTTATACTATCTACAAATCTAATCATATCTTCCACATATGCATACACATGTTGTCTACTAAATTTGTGAACATTGAGTGATTTTGTCTCTCTTTTGCTCACATGGTTTTCATAAAAAAGAAATAAATTCCCACAATGTTCAAATATGTGAATTTTTTTTACCTACATGTGTATACAAGCTTGCCTATTAAATTTCACTTGTGTAAACTGAGTGGTGAACAAAAAAAAGAGTCTGTAAGTATAATAAGGGCATATGTACATGCATGAAAACATGCCTATCAAATTTAATTTTTCTGCATTGAGAATTTTATTTAATTTTTGTTGTTGTTGCAATCATTCTCACTACCTTTTTGAGATGGATGGACAGACAGGTGTTATCAAATTGAGATGCTTTGCTGTAACTGCAGTGTGACTCTAAAAGCTAACCTGATTAAATCAGTTGGAGTATCCTAGTGAGTAAACACAGTATCAAGTTGTAAATATTTAAGTACTTGATCAACAGTAATTAAATTAGCAATTGTAATTGTCATTTAAGTACCTATTGAATAAGCAACTCATAAAGCAAGTGGGTGACAACACAACAATATGATTATTCAACAAAGTCATTGATAAGATTAGTGGCACCATGACTAGCAGTGGAAACTTATGTTTAAAGGTAGATAGTAATCAGTTTTCTTGGAATATTTGTTTGCTATAAAGTTTTGACAACATTTTGCCAAATTGTTAACATATACTTTGACATACCATCAATAGGATCGGGTTAAGGTTAGGGTGCTGACAAGGTGATAAGAAAATGACAATTAATAGGACAGTTGAACAGGACAGAAGCTAAAATCTTACAGATTTTTAAAGCTAAAACTAGCAAATGTTGATTGATCTATATCAGACAGATGCAGGTCTATCACATAAGCTCAGATTCCTCAGCCAAGTGCACCATAAATTGTTAAAATGAATGCACTTATATACGTCCACCATAAGGTGCAGTATATTATGTGATGATGTTATCGCTCCATCTGTTACCAATTGCATTTATGCACAATAACTTAAATTCTCCCCAGTCTACAGTTATTAATCATTGTGGATGATTTGCACTTGGATTAGGGAAAAAGACTATTAATTTCAGGGTAAAAATCTTTGTGGATGGCTTGCACTAATGGCAAGAAAAAAGTCTTTCAACCTTGGGATTAAAAGGTCAAAGGTTATAGTCATTGGGATTGAATATAGAAAATGTTTTTTGCATAATAACATTAGCTCTACATCGCATAACTTAACCAAACTTTGTGGATTGTATTGCCTTAATTTTGGTGTGGAAAGGGGCAAAGGTCCAGGTAACTGTGACTGAAAGAAGAAAAATAAAGCTTTGTGCACAAAAATGTACCTTCACCAAAGTTTGTGGATGAATAACACGTTAGTTAGAAAGAAACCTTTCGACTTTTGTGTCAAACGGTAACAGTTTAAAGTCACTTTGTAAGAAAAAAGTGTTTAAATAAAATTGTAACTTCTAGCTTAAATGCCTTGACCAGAGTTTGAGAAGAGCTTGTACTTAAGGTAAATTTGGCTTAAAGAAAAATGAGTATTTACAGAATAACCTTTGTTATAGGGTAAGTTCCTTCAACAAATTGTGTGGAGGGCTTGCACTTGAGGTAATAAAGCAACCTGTAGATTCTAGGATCCAAGGGTCAGAGGTCACAGACACGGTAAATCTATTATGTTTTCCTCTCAGCAAGTTTAGCTAAAGATCACATACCTTGATTAGAGGTCAAAGGTCATTGACACATGTTGGTCTATAATTTGCCGAGTCATCCATGGTCTACTAGTGCCTATAGAGAGGATAATCAAGCACAGGGCAGGTATATAATGTGCCTTTATGCCTCATCCTCTGTCATATACTCTATCCTCATTTTGAAAGGGTCTTTTCAGAGGTATATGTTTCTGATAAAAAACAAGTTGTTGTAGGAAAACATTTTGACTAACCCAGATGAAAGAAGAACTTGCTAACTTACAATATAACTAGGCACATAATGATTATTTTCTTTTTGGGTGCAGTACATAGTTTCTAAATATAAAAGCCTAAACATTGTAAAATTGTTTTGATGCTCTAAGTCAACATCTTTAACATAATAGCTGGTGGGTAAAGTCATTTTCAAAACTTGATGTCTCTTTTACTAATGCATTTGTGAAAACAGTAGTATGGATGCAACAAAGAAAATGATCTATGCTACATCATTCAGTATTTCATCTTTTGATGATAAATTCATACAAGTTGATAAATAATTGAAGTTACATTAGATTTTAGACAATACTATTGAAATGCATATACATTTGGGGATTTGTCTCCTTGTGAACTTTGTTATGGTACATGAGTGTAGATTTTTCCCTCACTGCCATAACATTTATAAAGTTAACATGACAGGTCATTCTATGTTCTATTTTATGGCCTCAAGCAGTGGAATAAGACAAAAAGACAGTTTTCATTTCTGCCGAATGAGGCATATGGTGCAAGTTCGTGATGTTTGACATAGTAGAAACTGACACTGATCGATTCAAAACCTCTTCACTTTCAGTGTGATAACATTAAAAGGATGTAACACAACATATGCAGAAAAATCATTAATTATGGAAATTAACACGTCCACAAATGGTAGGTGCAAAACAATAAATTTGGTACAATTTAAAGTCACTTATTTAATATTATTACTCCTTTGGATGTTGTCTGTATTTACATTTGTTCACAAACCTAATTCTAAACAGAAGGAATTCAGGAAGATGTGTTGCAGAAGAGAATGGTTGTAACACTTATGACTGTCATCACTTATAACAGCCTTAAACAAGCCTCAGCGATATCTTGCTTGAATGTACTCTCCCTATCTGTATAGATCAACTGCCATTTTTATAGTGAGAATGTTTTTGTGTTGATGCGACTAACTTCCTCATTTTATCACAGGATTAAACAATTGACTCACCTGCTGATTGTTATGAAACTTATACAATCTCAGGATTCTCTGGGACACCAAATTCCGCATAAAGGGTTGCATACTTTTAATTTTTGGATATGTGAAAATTCCAGCAGCTCAGTCCTTAGTATGTAAGTTGTTTTGTCAGAAAAATTCTCTTTTATTTGATCTGTTTCTACAGAGTGAGCATCAGTCGTGTAGTGTGTGAACTGTCAAACAAAGTTAAAACATTTGTAATGGGATTAGGTGAAGTCACATTGGTTAGATCTTAGCAGATAAATAAATTAAGACACCTGTTAATCAATTGTCAGTTCCTAATGATCGTTTTTATAAATAGACTAATTACACCCTCATGTGATTTGACACCTCTCTTTGATAAATATTACTCAAAACGGTTTTAATCCATCATAGTATAAATCCTTATGTGATGTTTGGAGTAGCATTCATTTTATTGTATACCATATTTAGAAAAAAAGTGCAATGATTTTGGAACTTATTTTGTTGGCCGAATGAATACCAACTCCCATGTTAATCGTCATAAATCATCATAAAATCGGCTGTTTTTCAGTGTTATATACAGATATATTTTCATTTTCGAGTGATTATCATATGTGTACTATTCCGATGGCAACTTTATTTAATTTCTTTGGCGTCAAGCGCAAGGGTGCAGATCAGAATGATTCTTTCTAGACTGGCCAACATAAATTAGTAGCTGCATCTAGTTTTGATAAAGTAAACAGAATGCCAAAGAGACTGAGAGATTTGTGAAATGAATCATGGAAGAAATCATTCCCATAAGCCAAAAAATGAGAAAACAATGGAGCATTATTAGCTTTATGCACACTGTTGAAGGAAAAATGCAATGGCAACCCAAGGAAAACCAGGTCCAGAACTTAAGGACTACTGTGGAGAAATTTTTTAAAAGTTTCTTTAAGAAAAAGGGAATGTAGTATGCTGTGTTGGTTAAAGATGAAATGGAAAAAGTGAATAAAATATGGTCATTTGTTTCTTCTTCCAGTTATTGGTTTGAAATGGAATTAAAAATCAAATACATTAAAATAGAAAAGAAAGTGTAATCTATTCCTTGATTCCTTTTGGCTGCACACAAAACTAAAGAATAGCAAGGTAAATGTATTGGGAATTGTTATAGTTGTAACATCACAAGCGATCACAATTATTGCGGTTATCAACTGCCTTAAATTTTCATTTGCTTATTATAATACTAAATATTTTACAGTGAATGAGCATCTGATATATATTGGTGACACTATAATACATACATAATGTTCTGAATTATTGCATGGAAAAATGTGTAATTATTGGGACTCCTAGTTTTAGGACTAGGACTGCAACTTTTATCCAAAAAAAAGGAGTTCTGGACTGCAGCTTTCAAAATCCTATGGAGAACCCTGAGTATGTCACCCAGCTAATCAGGGTGACAATCCAGAAGCAGCAAGTATTCAGCAATAAGTTGGAAGTTTGAATCTTTTTCTAAGAATAAAATGTTTCCTACTTTAGTTGTCAGTATAAAAACGAGTAGTATTCAATTATTGTTAGAAGAAATTTTCTATGAGCAATTGCAACTTCTTGGACATCAACAGAAAAAATGGCAGTTCCATGTCATATCTGCTAAATCAGCCTAAAATCGATCTCTCTGGACTATTGTTAGATTTTACAGGAGCATGCAGATATGTTGATATAGATTTCTTGTCAGGAAATATGAAATCTTATACTACCTTTTAGATACTAACTTTCAAAATATGTCATTTTACATAATGAACTGTATGAAATGTACAGTGATTTTATGTGAAAATGGTTATATTTGAGGTGAAATGATTAGCATGATCTTCAAAGGACAGACACATGTATATATATATATATATATATATATATATATATATATATATATATATATATATATATATATATATATATATGTATATACAGAGAAAGAGAAAGAGAGAGAGAGAGATATCAGTGACTACCTATAATGAGAGGATACAGAAAGAAATGATGGATGAGATGATGAGGCTATAAATAAAAACTAGAATCCTGTATAGAAATGTCCTCTTGAAATGTAAAACCAAGAAAGCCAGCAATTATATCCTCTTTGTGATTATCTACCACCCTGATGCCCCAAACTTACAATAAATCATTTCAAATCACTGACACCAGATTGAATCTTTCAAACATCTGGAGGGCATATTTCAGCAAGTTCCTATAGTTCCATACTAAGGACCTAAAAATATTAAGGACCACATATAGCTCTGGATGGGACAGCAGATATGGCCAAAAATGTAATCGATCTCCTGACATGCAAAATTGTTGACATTCAATATGTTCCAAATAAAAAAGAATAGATTCATAAAATTGGCGCATTTTATATCCTGTTTTCCTTAATCAAGTGGGACAACTAATCTGTACCACCTTTGTGCAAAAATCAGGTGACCGTACAAGCATAAATGTAGCTGCAGCAGTTCATTTAAAGACACGAAATTACATTTGTAATGAACCTAAAGCTTTTTAAAGATGTGCAAATGTAGAAGCACATGAGCTTGCTCATGTTTCTGATTGGACTTAAGATGTAACTAAATTAATGAAGGATCACACATGATTAATTATCATGTTTATTAGTAGAAACTGATACTTCATAAAAAAAAATCATTTGTACTTACTGAAAAAGATATGTACCTGACACTATGATAATTTCCAATATAGAACAGCTGCCAATTTAATAAAAGATGCTTAAACTTACTAGAGCATGAGTACATTCTGCAAATAGTCCATGTTGTAAAGAGGAGACCCAGTAGACAGTATAGAGGAATACCATGCCTTCCAACAAATCTGATACAAATATGAATTGAATCAATTTTAATTATGGTTGTGAAATCCATGGTCTTGTAGCTTACTTAGGAGAATATCATGAGAAATCAGGTCAAAGGCTTAAGAAATATTATACCAGCCAAGTTACCATTACTTATTCCTTCTAGTCATAGCTCAGTTAATTCTGTGAGAAATGTTTAACTGGAATGTTGTTTGCGGAAGGTTTTTGTTCTATTTTTGTTCTTTACGAAAAAGGGTAAGGTATTAAGGTAATATCAAATACCTGTTTTGCTACATGTTTTTCAAAATATGACAATAATGTCAATAGTATACAAATTGATCTGTAATTTCCATGATCTTTATTACATTCTTGTTTACAAATATGAGTAATTTTGGCACACTTCGTTTTATCATAAAGCCTGAATTAATATTGTGGTTAATCAGAGGCAAAATACCTTGAGATAATTGGTGTTGATAACTATATTATTTTCTTTTGTTTTGCTACAAGCTAGATGATCATAAACTGTAGACTTTACAAAATTTGGGACTGCTATGAAGTCTTTCAATTTCAGAATATATACTTTCTGTATTGGTAAAACAAATTATTAAGCATATCAGCTATTTCCAGTACTGAAGAAGCAGTGTTGTCAGTATAATCTAACTGAGTTGGAGTGGAGTGCTTTTTAAATGGATTGAGCTTATTTAGATACTACCATAAGGTGCAAGAATTTTCATTTTCTTAAATAGAAATTGCATAGTAGTTTTTAAACAAAAAATTATTTATTTAATTGTTTACATTATTACACATTTTTCTGTGTTTTTCCAGTCTTTACTTTTATGAAATGTATCTCTTTTATATTAAGACTTATTTATTTCAAAAGTCGCCCATTTGAGCTGAAATTTTTTTCAACTTGTTTTATTTATTCTGATGCATGTTTATGTACAGCATTATTAAAAAGTTGATACCATATATCAAGAGTAGTGGTAATATCAAAAATGTTTTCAGTATGGAAAGTCATTTGAGCTAAGTCATCAAGGAACTCCATTTCATCCATTTTTTTTAAAATTATTGATACTATATTTATATGTGTGATGACCAGTAGGACAATGAGGTAGTATCTGATATTGCACAGAGCAAGTATAGCACTGTTTTCAGTTCTTGGTTTGTTAATAATTTTAGAGAAAATATAAGTCTGCAATAAACTGAACCACTTTTGAGGAGAATCTTTTTAGAGATCAATATTTAAGGCACATACGATAATTATTTCATAAGCATCATGTTTGGAAAGATATTACACTTACAGTTTCAAGTTTATAAAGACAGTCAGTACATATATTTGTCCATAATGTATACATTCTAGGCTACAAAGAAGGCCTTTTCTGATCAATGCAGTTGAAAGTAGGAATAAATGTGATTATTTAGTCGATATTCATATTAGTGACTATAGGTTGTTATTGTGATGGTTTATCCTCAAAAGGTTATCTGTACTGGATGAGTGGATTGCATGATTTTCATGTGAGGCCTGTAGTTTTATAGGTTTGTAATACTGGGTGTCACACCAAGATTACTCATAGCATGTGACTGTTCCCAGTAACATTTAGCTTCTTGGGATATACAATATTAATAGCTTCAAAGAGATAACATAGCAAAACTAAATTAACCTTTGTTGTTTTGTTTTTTTTGTTTTTTTTTTTAATTATTTTTTTAACTCTTGTAGTATCTCCACTTTGATATCATAATACAAGAATGTTTTTTGTATTAGCTCTCCTGGTCATAGACAAGAAGAGTTTATGGGATGGTCTTTTGTCCATCATCAGTCTGTCCATTAGCACAAGTTTTTCTTGCTACTCCTCCTAAACCACTTGGATGATTGCCGTGAAACTTTACAAAAAACATTCATCCCATGGTCTAGTTGGTCCCAAATGAAAATGGTGCTGCTTCACCATCCAGTACAGCTGCCACACTGGCCATCTTGAAATCTTGTTGTCACTACTTCTTCTGAAAGGATGGCCATATCAACATAGGATTTTCGTTACAAGATTTTTTTATGATGTCTAGTTGGTCCTAATCAAAATGGTTCCAAGCTGATGTCCAATATGGCCGCCACAGCAGCCAACTTGAAAATCTTGTTATTGCTATCCCTCCTGAACGGAAAGTCATCTTGCCATGGAATTTTCACCAAAAGACTTTGCATGATGTCTACATGGTCCTAAATGAAAACGATGCTTATGTCAGGTCCAATATGGCCCCCACAATGGCTCTCTTGGAAATCTTATCACTACTCCTCCTGAATGGAAAGTCGTATTGACGTGGTGTTTTCACCAGAATTGTAATAATGTTACGTTAGTCATAAATGCAAATGGTGCTGATCTCATGTCAGATATGGCTGCCACAGTGGCCAGTTTGAAATCTTGTATCACTACTTCTCCTGAATGAATGCTCATATCAGCATGTGTTTTTACCAATAGACTTTGAATGACTAGCTGGTCCTAAATAAAACTGGTGCCAGTCCTACATCCAATATGGCTGACATGACAACTGTCTTAAAAACCTTGTTGTCACTAGTCCACCTGAATGAATGAACACTATGACTTGGTCCTACAGGAAAATGGTGCCAGGCTGACATCCAATATGTGCACCACAGCAGCTAATTATATAATTTTGATATTTCTGAAGAATATCAGAGATGGTTTCAACACACAGCAGTTAAAAGGAAGAAATGGTCTTATCTTGAATTCCTGGAAATTCTTTTGGCCCATTAGAGCACCAGTCATTTTGAGACACTCTTGTTTTTTTATGTCTTTTCTGCCCTGTCAATTATACATGGAATTAGATATATCATTTAACTGCATGTCAGCACAATACTGAGTATATAATACTGATTTAAAAGAAAGTTCTATAAATGTTAAGAAAAAAATATTTAGTTAGAAAAGAGCATAACATTTAATTGCAGGGATCACTTTAGTCTGTATTTATTTTCTGCATAATAATGTTAGAATGGAGAGTAGTAAAATCTTCCTAGAGGTGGATTATGTTGATTATTCTCTAGTTGTGTGCATGACGAATTGCCGTGCAACTTCAACACACAGCAGTTAAAAGGAAGAAATGGTCTTATCTTGAATTCCTGGAAATTCTTTTGGCCCATTAGAGCACCAGTCATTTTGAGACACTCTTGTTTTTTTATGTCTTTTCTGCCCTGTCAATTATACATGGAATTAGATATATCATTTAACTGCATGTCAGCACAATACTGAGTATATAATACTGATTTAAAAGAAAGTTCTATAAATGTTAAGAAAAAAATATTTAGTTAGAAAGAGCATAACATTTAATTGCAGGGATCACTTTAGTCTGTATTTATTTTCTGCATAATAATGTTAGAATGGAGAGTAGTAAAATCTTCCTAGAGGTGGATTATGTTGATTATTCTCTAGTTGTGTGCATGACGAATTGCCGTGCAACTTCAACACACAGCAGTTAAAAGGAAGAAATGGTCTTATCTTGAATTCCTGGAAATTCTTTTGGCCCATTAGAGCACCAGTCATTTTGAGACACTCTTGTTTTTTTATGTCTTTTCTGCCCTGTCAATTATACATGGAATTAGATATATCATTTAACTGCATGTCAGCACAATACTGAGTATATAATACTGATTTAAAAGAAAGTTCTATAAATGTTAAGAAAAAAATATTTAGTTAGAAAAGAGCATAACATTTAATTGCAGGGATCACTTTAGTCTGTATTTATTTTCTGCATAATAATGTTAGAATGGAGAGTAGTAAAATCTTCCTAGAGGTGGATTATGTTGATTACTCTCTAGTTGTGTGTGCATGACGAATTGCCGTGCAACTTGGCAAATACAACTGATATCAGGTGAACATGTACATGCAGTAAACATTGAGTTTTAATAAATCTAAAAGTGAAGCTAGTGTTAACCCCAAGTCTGTCACAGCAGGCAAGACAGAGAAAACAAAATCCCTGGAAGGTGCCTTAGAGAAAGCTAAATCCCAGAAATCAGTTGAGAAGGATATATGTATGGATTTAAGACATTATCAGTCAGAAATAACAAGAGGAACACAAAAGGAATCAGTTACAGAAAAGAAAAGGCAATGTGAGTGTGTAAGGCTATGCAGTGTCAGAGGGTGAAGCCTTTTTTTAGACCACATAATTCCATTATTTAACAAAATAACCTAATCCTGAAACAGGAAGAGCCTATGATCCACAAACATAGAGAAAACATGCTTGAATTATTCAAGCAGTTGCTGGTCAGATTAATCAAGGCTACAGAAATTTCACAAGCAAAGGACCTTACTGATATTGATTATCATGACTGCAAGAAGCTAACGTTATATGTTACACTTACAGTAGGTTCAGAAACAAGGAAATATATGACTGAAAGTAAGCTTTCTGAAAGTAGCCTCCTTGAATTCTATAAAGATGCAAGTGTGTGTGCTTACTTTGTTAAGAGGTTTCCCTTGAATAATGAACTTCCTAAGAACAGTGCAGTTACTGGTGTTTCAAAAAGAATGGTTTCGGCATTGTGATGTATTTCCCAATGAGATTTATAGGTATGAAACCCAAGAAAACCAACTGGCAAGGTAACTTAGAAGCATATTTTTGGAATTGCTAAGTGGATAAATTGAAACGTGATATCTTAAACTCTGAGAGAGTTGACAAGCAATGGGATCTTATCATTAAACTCAAGGATGCATATGGCCTGTTGAAATACAAATTGTTGTCCAGCATTATGAAGGCAGTGCATGTTGATCCACACAAATGCAGAGGGTGTTTTCAATTCTTGCAGAAAGTCACTTAGAATCCAGATCATGTATGTCAGTTGATATTTTGGAAGCTACTGATGAAAGTGAAGGGATGAGAATGGTTACAATGGACTTTGACCAAAAGTTTCTCAGAAAGTCCAAAAGTGTGACATACCAGTCACATCAGTAGCCATATAGTGTAAGTTATGAAAAAAAGGAAATTGACTGTAACAGTTTAAAACTTTGCTTCTTGCCAGTACTTGACATTGCTGCACCTTGCTGAAAATTGGTCCAACTTATTGAAAACTATTAACTGCCTTACTGAGAATGTCTCATTAGGGTTGGCAGGTCTGTGTAACATAACACAGAGATGTACCATGGGGAGTACTTCACCCTTGAACCAAAAACTTTCATACATTTCTAACCAGTGTCACTCTTTACATTTTGCTTAGTTTCTCAGACTATTGCCTTCAGAGTCATGGAACTTGGTATGTAGATACTTTATGAAAATTGTACACCCCTAGGTGAAAGTAGGACACTGTCGCCTATATTTCACACACAAGTGATCTGCATTAATCTTCATCTTGAACTGAGTTTCTCAGACATTATCACCTTCAGGTTCATGCAACGTGTCATAATTCTCACTTATGTCCAAACTAATACTTTATGACATATTTCATGTGCCAGAGATCTGTGCTAACCTTTGCTGGTTTGTTTACATTATGATTATGATTTTTATGTCTTGTAAATATGTCACTATGCTTTCCTCGTTTTTGCAGGTAATGAGATTGTATTGTTAAATTGTAAATAAATTGTCACTGTAGGCAAGTTGTTCAATTGTATATAAATTATCAGTGTGAGCAAGTTGCATGTGTTTCAGCAGCTGCTAGTGTTGTGTCTCGGAACCCTGTTGTAAATATGTATGGAGGAAAATGACAGCCTGGTGTTAGGCTTTCAGATGCTGAAGTGCAGAAGTCTTGAATTAGATTGTGTGAGGATGCCTGCTGTTCCTGAAGACAAAAAAAGCTTTACTCAGCAATGAAAATGGTGTGACTCTTAGGTATAATTGAAAGCAACCTTATACAAATAAAAGTTGGTTGGTATGGGTTTAACGCCATTTTTTCAGCACATGATAGGCTATACATGGCGGCCAGTATCTCTGGTGGAGGAAGAACCCGAGAAAACCCCGGGAAGAACCACCAACCCACGGGAAGCTACTGGCAAACTTTCACACATACCCACGTTGGCCGAGCCCGAGACTCAAACCCACGCGAACAGAGGTGAGATGCCAGTGATCTGTAAAGGCAACCGCCTTAGACCACTTGGCCACCCGGGGCCCCTACAATTCAGAATTAAATCATGATTATGTGTAAATATTGAAGAATATTCTTAAGTAAGTCTCATAATCTATATCCAATTGTTCAGACACTAATAATGCAAAGTTCAATGTCTTATTAAAATCAATCATGTTGTCATCTACTTCATCGTTCATGCATTTCTGAAAGAAGGTGCCTGAGTTTATTTGTTCAAAGGAACCTTTAGTCTAGCCTATGGCATTTACAAATCAGCATCTTTGAAATGCTATGCATACAGCATATTGCAAATTAAACATCCATACAATACTGATGTATTGTTTAAACACCTGCAGGTCTCACATGTTTACTAGGAGGTGGCATCTGCTCTTAAATAGTACTCATTTATTATAGAATACAGTAAAACCTGTCATGAGCGACCTCTGCTATGAGCTACCACCTGTCATGAGCGACCACAATCATAATGCACGGATCGATTTTATTATATAAACGCACTGTCGTGAGCGACCACCTGCAGAACGCGATGAGCGACTGCGATTTCTTGGCAAAATATGCATTTCGACACTGCTATGAATGACCGCATCACAAAACAGAGATAAACACAACTGACCTTTATTTAACTCTTTGTAACCACGATCGCTTAAGAAGCAAAGACGTTAAAAACAAAATCAAAATTTTTAAAAACAAATTAGGCTGGCTACCGGTTTCTTGAATTGTACAGGTCATGCATGTAGTGTCATATGTTATAGATTGTAAACCAGACTAGAGTACATGCCGCTCATTCGGAAATACCTCGGCTATTTCTGCGAGACAAAAGTATGATCCATAGGAATTCCCGCAAAATTGCGTATGGTAGCTTGTTCTAAAATAATACTGCTATGAACGACCCTATCGCGAGAACTGAGACAAACACCACTGACGTTTATTTTATCCTTTGTAACAACGACCGCTTCCAAAGTAAAGACTGTTCTAACAAAAAAAAATTATAAAAACAAATTAGACTGGCTACCGGTTTCTTAACTTTTGCAGGTCATCCATGTAGTTTCCTTTGTTCTAGACTGTAAACCAGACTAAAGTACATGTCACTCACTGCCATTGTAGTGCCAAAGTCAAT
Source organism: Margaritifera margaritifera (assembly GCA_029931535.1). Classification (NCBI taxonomy): domain Eukaryota; kingdom Metazoa; phylum Mollusca; class Bivalvia; order Unionida; family Margaritiferidae; genus Margaritifera; species Margaritifera margaritifera. Next base: position 169,669 of record JAQPZY010000558.1, on the reverse strand, counting down.
ATAGCGGTCGCATACATCATTTTTCTTTGGAGTTAATCCATAATGCCTGGGGTGAATGAGGTCTTTGTCTTTAATACCAGTAGGTGAGAATCGTTTTCTGGATTCGATTGTCATTGTGAAAGGCTTGTGTTGTTTGTTGGGGTGTTTTTGATGTTACAGAGATTACAGTCCACACACCAAACCGCTATCTGTTCACCTTGGTGCAGCCGGTTACACCCTATGTTTATAGAGTTAATCCCTTTGTATCTTCGGTGAATAAAGTCTTTGACTTTTGTCTCTAAATAAATTTATTCTGTTTCTGGATAAATTAATTGTGTCTTTTTATTTCATTCATTGGTACATATACATTGTATATGTATTCCATATTTCCCCAAAGCCTGATCAAAACCGCTACAGTCATTATTATAATTGATCCCCTATAACATTAACACCTAGCACTTTAATAACATTTGGCAGAACCTCCAATGAAAAAGAAACAAATTCTAATATTGGAGGAAAGAATTAATGTAATTGAAAGAAGTGACAATTGTGAGACTGTTTGCAACATAGCAGCCACTTGAAACATCGGTAAAACTCAAATTTAGGGTGTTATAAAAGACAAGGAGTCAATTAGAAATTAACTCGTATGCTAATACTAGTACATGTACGTGTGATCTTCAAATATAAATGTGATTCATGTTTAATGATAGATGTATATCTTTATTACTATTTAAAATTATTTTCAGATTAATGCATGCAATATTTTAACAAGAACTATGCAGAAAGAATACAATAAATGTACATGATTGTGCTTATTTTTCCCTCTTAAACAGTGCTGAATTTCGACCTTGGAAACTGGTCTTTTTGTACAAACCTGTTATGAGAGACCACCTGTCTTGAGAGACCGCTTTTTGCTGGCAGAAGGGGCGGTCTCTCATGACAGGTTTTACTGTACCTTCAATATTTAGATAAAAGTTTCAGCTGCAATCTGAAATATATTTTCATAGATCCATAAATATTATTGAAATGACAAGTATGAACTAACTAGTTGCAGGTTCCCAGGTATATGAATGATTTATACATGTACAGTTCAGGTATTTTTTTATATACTCACATATAGGAATTGAATGATTTTACCCTTATGAATAGCTACAGTAGTCAACAAATAACTATATTAGTATAAGTGTTGTCTGAAAATTATACAAAGATCACCTTTTGCTGAAGAAACAAAAAATGATATTAGTTTGTAGCTTGGTGTTTCTATATCTATTTCAGAAGAAGATATGAATAGGGAGCTTCAAGAAGAGTATGTATTCTTTCTTTTTGTGGATAATAACATTATTGAACTCAATAATGATGGCGAACTGTATGAATCAACATTCTGTTTAAGGCTTTTTATGTTTAAAAGCCTTACAATGAAATACATGGAATAGATTTGCACTCAAAGAGCAGAAATTATGTCTTTTATAACCTCCTGTTTGTAATCGAAATATAATGAAAAATGCTCCAGCTAGATAGAAATCGAGTTTACAACCCTGCCCTTTCCTCTGATCCTGTGCTCTTGTAGCCCATTCCCTATATCCACATTAGCGCATATCCTATGCCTCTCTCCAAATTATTAAAGTACTTTCTTACAAGAGTATTGTTTTATATTTATTCCGTAATATTTTTTTATGTTTATTTAATATAGAATGCATATATCAGTATGACTATCTTTTTGAAAATTATTCTTAAGCACTTATGAAAGTATTATTATTTGCATGTCTAAGCATTTCTAATGTAAATTCAGTTAAGAAATAAATATAGAGAGATCCCTGCTTAATATGATATGACTTGAGGGCAAAATACAAACAATATGCTTACAAAGAATGAAAATAAATAGCATTATAACCATGCTTTGACAGTGAGTTAAATTAAAGCAAGAAGAATTTGCAGCTATGTTAACTAATAGATTTGCTAGGACCAAACCATTAAACTAAGGAATAAGACAGGTAGTTTTGTACATCTAATTTGATTTTAAGAAAGAAAACACACATAAAATAATAGGACCAATGAGCATGCATGCAGTTTGCAGTATACCTTCTTATTATGATGTGATAAATAATACCATATCCCTCAATATATCAAAGTTTCTTCAGGTTGTGTTGTGTTCAAAATGAAATTATGGCTTACCGTGCATTCAGTGAGAACAAAGGATCAGGTGACATTACAGCATGATTCCAGTACCAAAATTAATATTCTTCTCTGGAATTTAAACAAATAACTCGTGAGGAACTTGTCTATACAGATGAGAAATTTTAGGCTGAGGAATAACTTATATGATCTTGTTACCATCAACTAACTCCTAATATAAGTATATGCTAACTTGTAAATTAATCATATACAAACCAGCCATGAGATCAATGACAAAACAACTAGATCACACATGTCATAATTTTATTTGTGCATTGCTTGATGGGTCAGCATCAAATCAATTTAATAATTAAGAAAGTGTTGTTGTATTGGTATTAAATGAGATCTTAGACAGGCTTTTTCTTATAATGGTTTATTTTATTACTTTTGTAAACAGAAGCCATTAAAATGCTTATATACCAGGTTCTTTATAAACAATGCAGCTTCATACTGGGTAGTTCACTGTGGGATTCTTGCTCATATACAAAAATTATCGGCCAGGGGATTTGTGGTAAAAGGAGATAATTCTAGTGGGATTTTACTTCTGAGGACATAAAGTCTGATCCATTCCAATATGGCATGCAGATTCAGCTCTCTCCAGTGGATAACTGTACTTGCCCTTTGAGAGCTATGAACAGTTATCTAGCAATGCGCAGCAGCATGTGTTGTTTTCAGCCTGCAGATCTGCTGTTTACATTACACCATATTAAACAAATTCAATGGCCACTTGTTCTGAATAGGGACGGCCACTTTGGGATCAAGGACCATCTTATTAAAATGTGGGGACATTGAATCTCAGTTTATATGTGCATTACATCAGCACCTCCAATGACACCATTCTACAAGTGCATCAGGTCATGTGTAGATGTAGCCTTTCATTTTGAAATGTTAATTGTGGTTGAGGAGGAGCAAGGCTGAAGGTTTGCTTAGGGCACCAAATACCCTTGCGCCAGCCGTGGGTGCAGTGTGCTGTAATGAGATTTGTCTCCATTATGCCAAAGATTATTTTTATGTGTACAATAAATCTTTTATTCAATCTATGACTTGTGTATTGTTAAAATTATGATTTAATTGATTGTGTGGTACACGATGCATTCTTCTCTGGCCCCTTGATGGATCCCTCTGTGTTAACTGTGGGTCTGTGCCCAAACATGGTGTAATTGCCGGCCAATACATGTTAATAAGTTTGTAACTAATTTTAGAACTCGGAGGGCAATGGATATAGAACTGGATAGTAATACACACAGATGATGATGATGCTTGCATGATGCAACATACAAGTACAGAAGGTGTCACATTTGCATGGACCCTCCCTTCTTGGTGTATTCTGAGTGGATTTAGTTTCAGTAATAGTCCATTGTTTTTGTGTATTCATCACATGTGTACAGTTCAAAATAATACCCATGTACCAGTGCTGTAGAGATGCTGTGCACTAGCATGGTACTAGTGTTCATTGAGTGTCAATATGTGCATAACATTTTTTTATGGCCATATTTGCATTCAATATATTCAATTTATGGAGGTGTTCATGCATTATATGGTCTTTGTCTACCAATTTCTTGGATGTATCCACTTCAGTTAAAAAACAAAAATATTCCTTCCTGCATTGAATGTGATTATTTTGATCATCTTCATTCTTGATTCGCCATGGCTGCAGTATTCCTGGCTTTCAAGATGTATCCTTGCATGATACGCTAGCAGTGTTCTACTCTGATTTATATGGAAATATTTGCATATGCTCATTGCATTTCCTTGCTGTTTATTTGCCATCAGTTTCTTGGCAATTTCTAGAACATGAACTTCACACCCAGTCCAAGTTGGCTATCAAATTTACATAATGTTGTAAAACTTGAATCATCTGCATTGGTTTGCTTTAATTCATCATGTCGGATCTAACCATATGTGATCAAAGCACTGTGCAACAGTAAACATGGAACCATTCTGAGACATCATTCTTGCAAGACAGTATATTTTTGGATATGATAGGCTTCTTACAGTTCCTGTGACATAGTTATGATGTATTATATTTTAATTGCTGTGCAGACTCTAGTGTGGTCCTGCCAGTATCACTCTTAACGTGTTGACAGTTCCTGCATCCATTCATCTATACTTTACAGTCCAAACATAGTAGACATTCATTCATGTCACAGATAGATTTCACAGACTTTAAATTTTCACTGTGTTATACAAACGAAGGTTTGAACAAAAATAATCATATGTGGTGTGTGTTGCACTTTTGAATGTTTCAGCAATCATTTTCCCATATATATAAAGACTGTTTCTTGCCATTGTCGGTATATTTATACCTGTACATGTGCCTTTCCTAATTGAGTATTATTAATCTGGCTACTGTTAATTATGTCATTGAACACTAGAAGCTTCCCTACTCTATTCAGTTCTTGTGGGACAACAGCTGCTGTGCATCAGTTCTCTTCAGGCATTCATGTCATTGCATTCCATTTTATTCACACAAAAATCTAATGCAGAACCATATTGCATATTCAAACTAAATTCATTGAGTGAAGTCAACATGGTTGCCACTGGCATCCCCCAACTTTGGTTTTACAGCCCAGTATTCACTGGGTTCCTTTAGTTTCCACTGAAGAAGCTTTTCTGAAGGGTTATACATAATATTCTGTCAGGGAGTTCACAGTCCAGCTGTGACCTTTGTACAACCCTTTTGTGCCTATTCAGTAACACTGAATCAGTCACTGACAGAATGAACCAATATCCATCAGTAGCAATATATAGTCCCTCTCGGCAAAACAAACATGTTTATAAATGAAAAGGTAACTGGATCTAGTTTTTGTTGTGTATAAACTTATTGCAAGTCTCTAACTGTTGAGGGCTTGGAGGATTGTTTCATTGTGTTGGCATTGTTGTTGGTTGGGTCCAAACCAAATAGGTTTTCAAGCTTGATACTGAAATGACAATTAATACATTTGACAATTGACAACAGGCCTAAATTCAATAGGATGTGGTCTTCGCTTTCTCTTTTCCTCAGGAATATGTTCCACATGATGCAAGGAAACCAACAAGGAAAAATGTTAAATGTGTCGAGTTCTGTAAATAATGATACAGTCACCACATGAATTGAGAAATAAGTAGCACACTTTATTCCAATCTCTTTTGACTCCTCTATGGCATGGCTACAGTCAGTATACAGCATTTATAATATAGAATTTCTCATTTATAATATCACATCACAGGTTTTCTGCCTGAGCAGACACAAGATACATTTCTGATTATAGATGATTTTAGCATGTATAGTCTTACAGAAGCAATATCGTAATTTGTCCAATTATTTCCATTTCAGGGAAAGACGATGGAGTGGTAAGATTTAGTTTACAGTACAAGGAAAGAATGAATTGTATTGTATATATCTGTGTTGCAGACAAAAGTTCTGATTTTGATTAAGAGTCTTGATTTTGTTTGTTGCTTTTCAAAAGTGTATGAATGCATAAGGCAGTTTACTATTTTCAAGAGAAATATGAATCATCAATCTTGGCATCAGTGGGAAAGTGAGGATTAGTTGGGAAGTTCGAAAGTGAGGAGACTATGATTTACTGTAAAATCAGTGGTCATAAGCAACTTTCCACTTACAAAAATCCCCAAAACTACCATAGTCATTGAGACTGTTGCACAAAAAATGTTCTGCGGCTTATACAAACTTACTTTTTAAGTTCTTTGTAAAATGTACATATGTATGTATGTATGCATGGATGCATGTATGTATGTATGTATGTATGTATGTATGTATGTATGTATGTATGTATGTATGTATGTATGAGTTTAACTGTACATCACCATAATTATGGATATTTAACAACATACAAAGCTGATGCATAGAAAACAAAGCCAGATTTTTATATATTTATATATATATATATATATATATATATATATATATATATATATATATATATATATATATATATATATGTCTCTCTATTATAATGAGTTGATTTGTTTTTCTTCTCAGTCTTGACAAAATATCTGAGACTTAAAGGAGTAAAAAAAATGTTTGCATGTGATAAATGTCAATATAAGCTAGAGGAGCTAACTTGAACAATGATTGTAAATTTTGTTATTTCATAAGGTTTAGTGGACAACCCAGTGTATGACTCTTCAGGATCCATACCTGCCACCAGCACAGGTGCCATAGGACCTGAATATGCTGTTGTGGTCAAGGCCAAGAGTACAACGTTCAAAGTGGAGGACAACAGCAACTTGTATGCACAGGTGAACAAGGCAAATAAAAAAACAAAAAAAGGTGAATGTATTGAACTACTCAAAATTTTAGGACAGCATATCCATATATGTATACATTTTGAGCTTTGTCTTTCAAGAATTATAGAGATAATTAAGTTTGTTATATCATTTTGATTAATTTCTTTAAGCTGCATTTTACTTTCTATATCATCAACTCACTTCCTTACATCCCTCAAGTTACTTGCGATTTAAGGGATTGAAGTTAAAAATAAGATACTTGAAGTTACTCATCATGCTTCTGTTTCTAAAGAAAAATAATATAGTATTATATAAATATGCCTGAAAATCAACCTTCCGTATGATATTCTGTATGATTATAATCAGCGATTATTTTGTGTGCATTGAATATAACCTGGAGTGTCAGTAAAGCTTCAGATCTGATGACTGTAATGAAGTCAAATAATTGGAATGAGATACACTTGTAATATATAGGCAAAATGGGGAGTCAGAGTAAGATTTTATATTGGAATGTCATGAAGAAAATAAATGGAAGGTAAAGAACCACAGAAAACCTATCGAGTCCAAGAAAAAGGGGAAACAAAAATTCTGGAGTATTAAGTAGGTAGCATCATGTAATAGTTTTCATGAAACCTTCAGTATGGCAGACAATTTTCTGTCACAAGAAGTGTCTTGACTGCTAATCAGGCATACAGTACAGCTCACGTGATTTTTCGGAACCCCACGCATCGCGGTGGGGGTGAAGAGTGAGTGGAGAGGATTAAGAAAAACCCCTCCACCATCACTCCACGCGTCCTGATGGAGTTGTCGCGGAGAATAGCCCTGCACACCACGCTCCCTCGCGGAGTCGCATCCGATCACCACCGCGGAGTGGACGTGGTTTCGATAATATGGGCGTGGTATACTGTTTATCACCCATGCAAGCAGAGGTTGAGACGGGAGGGGGGGCACCGATTTATCTACATCTTTATCCCTCTGGGGAGCAATTTGCTAACTTTTTGATACTGAAAAAAACGTAGTAATTCAGTTAATTATAAAGATTTCCTTGTTTTAACGAAGATAATGTATGATACATAGTGCCAAATCATATTTTAGATGATGATAATGTAATGGCAATGCCTCGCAAACTGTATTAATACTACATTTTGCGCAATGAATCTAATTTTTTTTTTTCTTCAATACTATGTTATCGGAATCTAAACATGCATTCATATCCTTATTTCTTTTTCAGTAAACGCAATACAAAATTGTAATGATCATATGAAAGTCAGTGATATTGTACTACCTGCAATGAAAAGAACAATAAACATCAAACAAATTAATAACAAAGCTGCAGTCATACCTGACTGAAGTGAAACAAAATCGCACAAGTTCCGATGGTTATTCTATGCATGAGTAATCATTCACATATTGTACGTTTTTTCTTGACATCCAATCGCTTAAATAAAGCATTATTAAGATTTCACATCGTTATTTTATTTTAAACTGTACTAATTTGCATTAATTACCAAAGTAGCGGTTTTTAAAAAAATCACAAATGGCCGCAAAGGTCATCCTAGATACATGTAGTTGACACGTGCAAGTAACCTAGCACAAGAGAAGCCATCAGGACTGCTGATATTGACGTGTTAATTTCATGTGCTAACTGTTAACCTAAAGTACATTGATCTGCCAAACTTGCGCATCAGATGAAATTAATGTTTAACTTTTTCTTTTATTTTCATTTTCCTATTGCATAATACAGAAAAATAAGATGAATGATTTTAGATCATTAACTCTTCTTAGTAAAGCCCCCCCCCCCTCTCTCTCTCTCTCATAAAATATGGAATCCAAATCACTACTGCACAAGTTATCGTAAACTGAAATGTGGAAAAGTTTGCAAGTGGTAAGAAAAGTAATGCTGTACTAGACATTATAGCGTAATAGAGGGGGAAAAAAAGAAAAAAATTTTCCCGTCGGTGGTTGCAAACTCACGACCTCGTGCTCCATTATCAAATATGTGTGTGTAACACACACTCTTATCCATTTGGCCAAAGTAACTGTAGCTGTAAAGCAATATACCATATACAGAAACATGCCAAACACTATTCAAAGAAATTAGTTTATTTCTTGTCTCAATAAGCAACCGCTCCAAAGTCACAAAGATAAAGCTGCATACATTAATATCTGCGTACAAATAATTATAAGAAATAGATCAATATTACGATTGGGTTACTGACATATCATTTCCATAAGATTTACTATTTTTCTATGATGATAAAAAAATCTTTTTTATACTTTCCTCTTACAAAAATGAGCAAATATTAGGAAACATGCTGAGCATCAGATGAAATTAATCTTTAACTTTTTCTTTTCTGTTCATTTTCCTATTGCACAATACAGAAAAATAAGATGAATAAGTTTAGATAATTAACTCTTCTTAGTAAAGTCCCCCCCCCCTCTCTCTCTCTCTCATAAAATATGGAATCCAAATCACTACTGCACAAGTTATCGTAAACTGAAATGTGGAAAAGTTTGCAAGTTTTAAGAAACAGAAACACGCTCAATAACCTAAGGCTCTAACAGTCACAAACAGGAAACTGCATTCTTTAATATCTGTGTAAAAATAATTAAAAAAGTATATTTTATTTTTATATTTTCGCCGTAGGAAAATGAGCAAATAATAGGATACACATGGAAATTAAAATCTCTGAACATCTCAGATTTTAGAATTTTCCATATTATTTTTCATTTTGGTAATAAGCCAAGTTCAGATTAATTACTAACAATTATCAAACCTTTGGATGAAATGGAAGGACGAAAACTGACTTTAGTACCTTACAAACGATGGATGGAATTTCATCGTTCGAACGAACAACGGATACCTCATTTACCACCCAATCCTAATCTCAACGAGATGTCACAGTTACAACAAGAATTACAAGCGCTGAACAGAAAAATCGCAACGGTACGGTCAACTCTTACAACGTCTGCAACTCTTTCACCAAAAAGCTGTAGACGAAACAGCTCCACCCACTCTGAGAGATTTCAAAACCCTGATGAAAAGCGAACCTAAAGTTACCACCACCACTAAAACAGACACCGCCACGGGGATGCCAGAAGAAGACGAACACCGAGAAGTGTTTCAAACTCCGTCTGCTGGCATACCTAGTCAAATTGCAGCTTCCTTGTTGACACCCTCGCCTACCCCTCATCGAGAAGCCATGAAAGCTTGGATTAAAAAGAAGATGTCCACTCCTTCTTCAGCAGAAGAAAAAAAGAAAGACAACAAGACTGAAGTGAAAAAAGACACTACCAAGAAGAAACCTACCATCATCACCCCTTCTTCACTACCCACTCCTGTGGCTCGTCGAACGCGTCAAGCCGCTTCGTCCAAACCTCACGACACTCATAGTAGTAGCATCGAACAGTGGTTAACTTATTGAGGAATCATGGAGAAACTTTTAGCTACCATTTACTTCAATCCTGGCCATGCTGCTGGTTACGGAGGAGTTCAGAAATTATATCGAGCTGCTAAAAGTCAATTGAAAAGTGTACGTTCGCAGAAGTACGACGATGGTTACAAGAACAATCGACGTACACGTTACGCAAACCCATTCGACGTAAATTTTCTAGAAGTCCAACCCAAGTGGAAGGCATCGATAATCAATGGCAAGCCGATTTAGCCGACGTCTCTCATTTGGCAGCCTACAATCGTGGTCACAAATATTTGTTTTTTGTCATTGACGTGTTTTCGAAATTTGCTTGGGTCGTGCCTTTGACATCTAAAAGCAGTACCGAATTGGTACGTGCCTTAAAATTGGTCTTGAAACAAAGTGGTCGTCACCCTTTACGATGGCAAACTGACAAAGGCACCGAATTTCTAAACCAAGCTTTTCAAAAAGAATTGAAACAAAGACAGATTCATTTTTTTACCACCGAAAATCCTGAAACCAAAGCCAGTATCGTGGAACGTTTTCAAAGAACTTTGAAAGAACGCATGTGGAAATATTTTACACATCAACATACTCTCAAGTACATCGACGTGTTACCCCGTTTGGTCAAAGCGTACAATCAATCGTACCATCGAAGCATCGGATGTGCCCCCGAAGAGGTCAGCCCTGAAAACGAAGTGACCGTGTTTGATCGATTGTTTGGTTCACCCCAGAGGAGACCACCTCAGAAGAAAACCTTGCTGGAGTTGAAGACGGGAGATTGGGTTCGCATCGGAAAAACCAAACGCACTTTTGACAAAGGTTATTTACCCAACTGGACCACCGAATTGTTTCGTGTCACTACACCCGTGCGTGGACGCCATCCTCCCGTCTATAAATTGGAAGACATGCACGGTGAAGTGCTCAAAGGAACATTTTACTTGCCTGAGTTACAACGAGTGACCAAAAAAGAAGACGCCTTGTACGACATCGAAAGCATTCTCGAACAAAGAACACTCAAAGTAGTCAAACGTCGAGTAGAAGAAGTCAAAGTACGTTGGAAAGGATATCCTCCTAGTTTTGATTCTTGGATTGCTGCTTCTCAAGTCGTCGACTATAAAAAGAACAAGAAGTAACCTAACATGCCATTCAACACAACCACGACCTCGACTCCTTCGCAGAGTTCTTCTCTTCAAGAATTACAAAAACAACCGCTCTGGGTGTGGTGCGGTGAACGTGTGCCTAAAAATCAAATCGTCTTTTTCTGCCAAATTTTTGTAGTGTATTGTGTCATCGGAGCACCATTGCCAATTTGAGTTTGCAACAAGGGGACAAACAATTGTGGACCATTTTACTCAGCAGTTGCATCGGTTATCTTTTACCCAGTCCCTCTTTGAAATTTACGACGACGGACAACAGTTACCACAACAACCACAACGGGAGTGCGACCAACGCCAGTCCACCTTCTTCCAGTCACCACAGTAGTCCTCTTTTGGAACCCTTTGAATATCCTTTGAACTCGAGTGACTCCTCGGAGACCAAAACCACTTTGGACCTACTATGAATGACCAATTTTATTTAACTTTACCCAGTGACAGTTCCATGGATGTGTTTCCCAACAACGTCTTATGTTGTTTCACGGCCAAATTACCTCAGGCCATCCAATTGGATCACGAAGCTCATTTGGAAGTGACTTTGGTAGAAATCATTCATCCTACACAAATCATGAACATCAACGAAGGTCAAAACACTTTCGTCGTGGAAATCTTGAACGCAAAAATGCAAGATGAGTTGGAAAAAAATGATCCTATACTTTACGAGTCAAAAAAAAGGGTAGTAGATCTTAAATCTCCTGTCTTGTCGCAGTATACCATGAGAATTCCTAAGGGGTATTATTTTAGTGCAGAACATTTGGTGGAGACGATTGCAACCAAGTTCACAGCCCAATTTGGCCTAGCCTTAACCAGTGCGCATAAATGGGTACGAATCGCTTACCATGCTGTGTCACGCCGTTTCATCTTGCAATTTTTCAAAGAGAAGGGGGAACTCATTGGCGAGAAAGACAAAGGCTTACCCGTGGAGGAGAAAACACCCTTAACTATCACTTTTTCTCCTGGATTGTATGCTATTTTGGGTGGAAATAAATTGTATCCTCTTCGAAAAATCAAAAGCAACTTAGAATTCGGAGATGCTTTTAAAACCCCTATCGAATTGAACGAAGGTTTAAATTTAATGTTTGTGTACTCCGATGTGGTGAAATACAACGTGGTGGGACACACAGCTGCGCCCTTACTGAGAGTCCTTCCTTTCAAAGTGGATTCTGCTGCTGGTGCGTACGAAGAAGGTGGAAACACGTTTCACCTTCACCGTGAATTTGTACACCCTCATTATCTTCCAGTCAGTAAATCGTATTTTGACAGTGTCAACATTAGTATAAAAGGAGATTTGGGACAAAGTGTGCCATTCATTAACAAAGGAAAAGTCACGGTGAAACTACATTTTCGAAAAAGGTTCTCTAACGCATTGTAAAACAAATGTATCCAGTGTACCGAGGAGTGGCTCGAGAACGAGGACATGGTTTAGGAGATATGTTAAGATCGGCTTTTCGGACGGTAGCCCCTATTTTGAAACCCATGGTGACTCGAGGATTCCATGCCTTAAAAGATGCCGCTTTGACGCAAGGAAAAGAATTTTTGCAAAATGTCCTCATCAACAAACAAAATCCCAAAGAAGCCTTTATGAGAGCAGGCAAAAATGTGTTGATGAACACTGGCAAAGATCTTTTAGGTCTCCGAGAGAGTCCTATAAATTCGCTTCACGCTTCTGGCCCTGGCATTACTTCTTCCTCCACTTCACAGCAAGGACAAGGTAGAAAGAGACGACGTCGAAATCCCTTCAGAGTTCATAAAACACGGATTCAGCTCATATCGAATTTGAAATCAAAGGACAAACCGAAGATTACATCGATCTGAATAACAGTTACTTGAACCTGAAACTTCAAGTGAAGAAAACGGCGGACAACACCCTTCCTGGGGACGGTGACCGAGTGGCACCCGTCAATAATTTCATGCATTCCTTGTTCAGCGGAATAGATTTGTACTTGAATAACAAACTGGTCAGCAGCAGTTTGGATACTTACCCTTACCGTGCTTATTTGGAAAATCTCTTGACGTACGGAAAAGAAGCCAAGAACACTCATCTGGATGCTTCGGTGGTCTGGAAACCTGACACCTCGGAAAAGTTCAACCACACAGACCTGCCAGTAGCGGCGAAGTCTACTGAGGATGGCAATAATGGTACTAAAGATGTAATTCCAGCAGTCCCACACAATGTGGGATTTAACGACCGTCACAAGAAAATCAGACGCAGCTTAGAACTGATGGATCGTTTGCATTTGGACATGTGTTTGCAAGACAAGTATTTGTTGAACGGAGTAGATGTACGCCTGAGACTGAATCGCAGTAGTGCCGCTTTCCATTTGATGGCCGAAAACAACGAGTGGAAAACCATCATTCAAGAAGCTAAACTTTACGTGCGACGTGTGGAAGTCTTACCAAAAGTAGCCAACGACATCAGTCAAACGTTGAGCAGAACCACTGCCAAGTATCCTGTGCGACGAGTGGAAGTGAAAACCTTTACCATTGCCGCTGGACTCCGATCCAAAGTCGAAGATCACGTCTTCCAAGGACAGCTCCCCAAACGTTTGCTGATTGGCATCGTCAGTAATGCAGCCCTCAATGGAGTCCACAATCAGAATCCGTTCGAGTTTAAACACTACAACGTCTCCAAGATAGAAGTCAGTCGATATGGCAAGACCTTGTGTACCAGGCCTTTTGAACCTAAGTTTACTGAGAAAAATTACTTGCAATCTTACCTGAGCCTGTTTGAAGCCACAGGACAGTTAGGCACCAACACCAGCCACGGCATTTCGTACGACGATTATGCAGGAGGGTATGCCTTGTGGGGTTTTGATTTCACTCCGGACCAAGGCAGCGACGAAGGACATTTTCACCCTATAAAATCAGGCCCACTTCGTGTGGAACTTCAGTTTAAAGATCTTCTACCCGACACGGTGAACGTCGTCTTGTATGCAGAATTTGATAACACTCGGGAAATCAACAGTTTGAGAGAAGTGATTCTAGACTATTAGAAGAAAAAAAGATGCAACACGTAGAAGAAGAACCTATGGAGATAGATAATGATGAGGGATTTTGTGAAGCACAACAGTCACAAACTACCACGGATGATGATGACGAAGTCATTCATTCAGAACCTAAAAAAGAAGAAGAAGAGAACAATACTGTTCCAACGTTTGTTGGATTTGTTTCTCGATGGCCTGAACAAGAAAAAAATTTAGTCTCCTGTTATGCTAAGGAATTTACTGAAAGAGTTAACAGCTTGACCCGAGAACATTGTCATGGATGTCAAATTGATCATCCCAGTCAGAAACAACACGACAAATGTTTGATGATGACAGGCGAAGAAAAATTGGACGAATATTTGGAAGAGGCCTGGTCTCACATCTCGGAAGAAAAGGTGTTGAGACAATGGTATAAAGACTTGCAGAATTCTTTTTCACCTCCACTCGCTCCTCTGGAGATCGATCGCATCTTAGCTCTCATTCAACAGAGTACAGAAACTATCCGCTGTGAGAATTCGCGGAATTACTTGACAAAACCATTCAAATTTAAAGTCAAGTGTGAATTGATGACTTATCATTTCCTGTGAAGAAAAAATGGATACCAGTGAACTTCATTACCTGCTGACTCGCAGTTCCTACACTTCTTCTTGAAATCCTGTGGTGTGTGCTAAAGATGAACTACCTCATCGCAAACCTAAAGACGTTCATGCCTATGTCATCAATACCGACGACAGTCATCAACCAGGAACCCATTGGGTAGCTGTGTACTTTCCCAACGATCACAATGGTGGTGTGGAATTTTTTGATTCTTATGGATTACCTCCTTTGGAAGACGACATCATCGAGTTTATGAGAAGAAATGCCATCTCTACTCGATTCAATAATGCTCGATTACAAGGATCGGATTCAATGGTGTGTGGACAATATTGTGTACATTTTCTTCATCAACGCAGTCTCGGATATTCCTTAGAACATTTAGTGACTTGTCTTGATAGAGACTATGCTCGAAACGATGCTAAAGTAGAACGATGGTTTTGTGAACGTTATGGTTATCTCTTGTCTTTAGCTCAGAAACGTAGTGTGCATCAGAATGATGTAGATGTAGAAAAGTGGAAGTTTAGTTTACCTTCCCAACGTTGTCAACCCTGTAAATACGTTCCTGTTTAATATCTTGTTGGTTGTTAGTTTGCATTTTTATGTTAGAGAAGCTTCTTCTTGTTCATTAAAAAAATGTTGATTTTTTGAAAAATGGTGTTGTGTAGTTTATTGAATTTGAAAAAAAATTATTATGTTCTATCTATCTCTTTCTATCGATCTGAAGTCACCACCTCTATCCATTTTCTCACTCTCGATCTGAACCCCATGTTTTCCATCGCGTCCGCGCTTCGAGCATATAAAGCGGTGCGTTGGCTAGTGTAGTCACGAGTCAGCGCTTCTTGTAACCCTTTGAGGACAGTCACGTTTATGTTGTGTCGGACTTCAAAATCAACAAAATCAACAAAAATCCGCTGACCGCCTAGGACCTTGGGAGTAACCTCAAGCCGGGCTTGTTGTCCCATCCCTAGGATTCAACGATTCAAGAGCTCTCCTTGCAGCGCAGCGGTAGAAAAATCTTTTTAACCACCAATCCCGCCATTCCCGCCATTGCCAGCCAGCCAGCCAGCCTGTCCAGCCAAACAACCCAGCTATTAGGAAATAAATCAAAATTGGTAGGGTAAGCAAGAATCATTAGACTTAAACCTACGGGATATCTTTTATTTTTGTACCACTTGGCTAATTTAGGAATTTTGATACTAACTACCACTGTATTCTTTCTTGAATCTTTTGCTATTCTTTCTTTAGTCATTTTTTTTTCTTTTTTATTCAACGCTTGTATTCAACAAACAGCTAATAACCAAACATTAACTTCATACATAACTAGGCAGCTTTAAATTTCTATTAATCATAAACAGTTAAATATTTAAAAAAAAAAAAAAATTTTTAACAACAACAACAAAAAAAAAAAAAAAAAAAAACATGATGAATAGGTCAATGAATAAAACCCTTTCCAGCACTAGGGTAAGGACGACTTCGACTCCCCCAGCAACTCATATAGGGGAAATCAAACAAACAAATAGAGTGCAGTTAAAAACACTAGACTTCTCAGAGCCACCAAGGAAAATAAACACCCTGAATATCTCGGCCATTGAGCAGATAAACAGTGGGACAACCCCAAATAGGAATCTAGTCCTATCATTAACATCCCCTCCATTTGTATTCAATGGGATGAATATGTCAGAACAACTGGACTGCACAGTGCAGCTTAAGGGCCCAGATTTCGAGGGTTATAGCCACGGGGATCTTAATGAAACCCGCCCAGAAACAGCAAAAATCCCTTTCAACACTCCACCCAAACAAACAATAATCCAGATCGGAATAGGCCCCTCAAAACAAGCAGGAAGTCAAGGGGAAAATAAAAGGTCAACCAACGACCCAAACATTAAAAAAAATCAGGAGGAGGGGAAAAATGGGGAATCCGACACACCAATCCGTACTATGGAAATAAATGGAAAATCAGCCACAGGGCTCACCAAGGGACTATTCTCAAGTGTACTGAGCCAAACCCAAAAATCAAATCTGAAACCAACACAGCCAAATTCAAACCAAAAAAAGGCAACTATACATAGCAGCCAAACAGCGGGCCCCTCAAAACCGTTGACCGAAAAAGACCTTATATACCCATCACCCACTAAGACACAAATAACACCCCCCAAAAAGGAAACCCAAAACAACCCAATTAAAGGAAAAGGGAAAGGACCACTAAAAGGGAACTCCAAATGCAAAAACTCTGGGATCAATTGTGTGGAAAAAAGTCAGGAACAGCAAAACTTAAAATTAATTAACAAAAACAATAACAACATCAATAACAACAAAAACAACAAAAAGTAATGAATTCAAAGGGCAACTAAAACAACAGGACATAGGAAAAAGCAAAACACACGCGAAACCTTATCACCCCAAACATCTGACCGTCTTCTTACAGGGATTAAATTCCAACATAACAAATCTGACCATAAAAAGTATAACCAATGAACTCCTAAAACATCACGGCGGAGAGTTCACCATCGCTCAGACTAGGGAAAAATATCTGGTGATCAAATGTAGTACCACCTCACAAGTTGCAAGATTCCTCGAGGTCACAACAATTGGGCCTCACAGAGTTGAAATCACAGGACACAAGGGCATGAACCAAAACACAAACATATAAACATCATTTAAACATATAATGAAAATTAACCCTGCAGTAGACCCCAAAACAATAACTCAACAATTACAAAAGCAAGGGCATGAGATAGAGCAGGCCATTCGGTTCAATAACAAAAAGGGACACAAATCGCTGGTAGTCCTATTACATCATAAGAAAAAGCCAGATACCTCAAAAATGGTTAGACTAGGGCCTCATGGATGTTGGTACAGACTGGAGAAATACCAGCACAAAGCAAGGTTCTGTATCAAATGCCAAAGATGGGGCCACTTCTCCACAGTATGCAGGTCACAAAGACGATGCGCCAAATGTGGAGGGAACCATAATGGCCAATGCCGCTTAATAAAACCTAAATGTGGAAACTGCAAACTTGAACATATGACCAACTCAATGGAATGCCACTTGGCTATCCGAGAAAAAGCAATAGTTGAATTAATGTCAAATGAAGAAATAACATATTCAGAAGCAAAACTCACAGTTTCATTAATAAATAAACAAGCGGAAGTGAATGAACGCAACCATACTCACAATCAAAAAGCGAATAATAGGGAAATAAATAACAAAGGACATCAAAGGAGCCAGCCCACATCCTCAAACAAAAAAGATAATCAAAATAATAATCAAGTAAAAACCAAAGACCAAACAGTACACAGCAAAAAAGCCACTCCATCACCATCAACCAATAAAAAACAGATCCCGAACACCAACAACAGCAAAAGTACTAAACAGATACAACCAACACCTACCCCAAACAACCCGGGAACCCAGGAGGGAAAACCTCAAGAGAAACCAAAAATAACCACCGGAAGTAAGGTAGAAAAAGTAAAAGTAGGTAAAGTAGCAATGACCTTAACAGATCAGGTGCTAACCCTAATTAGAGATATTCTAAACGAGACACAAAGCCTCACTAAAAGCAAAGAATTAACAATCGATAATCTTTGCAATAAGATTGTCGCCATTGCGAATAAACTGCGAAGTCAATAGAGGTTAGAGGGGGGAAATAGGGAATTAAAATAGTAACATAGAAAGCTAACACAAGTATTTACAAAAAATATATTAACGTAAATAGATTACAACATGTATGAACTCAAACAAATCAATAAATATATGGCAGTGGAATTGCAGAGGCATTAGACTTCATGCCGCAGAACTTGCAATAAAAATCATAAAGGAAAAATACAAACCGGATGTGGTGTGCTTACAGGAGACTCTCCTAAATGAAAAAACACCAACATTACCTAAAATCCCTGGCTACTCAACTAATTACTGTAAACAAAGGCCCGGGGGCAAAAAAAACAGGTGGAGGCCTAGCTATATACGTAAGCGATGCGATATCGAGCGAATCAGTGGAGGGCACATCATCAAACATAAATACAAATGAAAACACTGCGCTCGAACATCAAATAATAAGGATAAACACTGGTAATACACCAATAACCATAGTGAACATATATGACCCAGGCGGGGATAAATTCACTGAATTAGAAACCCTAAAAGCAATAACTAGTAATATAGGGGATAAATTTATAATATGCGGGGATTTCAACGCCCATAGTGAACAGTGGGGAGGAGACCATTTGGATCGGAGGGGAAAAACCATAGAAAAGTGGACCTCGACGTCCAACTTGGTCATACTAAATCACGGCAATGGCACTAGGATCAACCCGACGAACGGGATAATATCAGCCATTGACCTCACCTTATGCTCTCCCAGGTTAGCGAAAATAACCGAATGGGAGGTAGACCAATCAGGGACCTTAGGAAGTGACCACTTCCCGATACGGACCATCATTAACACCAAAATTCATAAAAACATCTCAAATGGTACCCGAAAATGGAGATATGACAAAGCGGACTGGGAGTCGTTCCGTTCTCTCTGCGAAGAGATTACACTCGCTCGGATACACAGTGAGGACATTGATACATACTATCAAAACATCATTGATGTACTGTCATCGGCGGCCGAGCGGTGTATACCGAATGCGGGAGGAGGGCCCGGCAAACAGTCCGTTCCATGGTGGAACAACGAGTGTAAAAAAGCCATAAAGGAGAAAAAGAAAGCCTTAAATAGATTTAGACATATAAAAAACTCCATGGACTTTCTTACCTACAAAGAAAAAGAACAACTCACTAAAAACATCATCAAACAAGCAAAACAAGCATCATGGAAGTCATTCTGCTCATCACTAAATTACAAAGCAAATGCTAAACAAGTTTGGGACAAGATCAAAAAACTTAGGGGAAAAGGAGTAAATACGACCCCAAAACTCGCAGGGATTACCACTAATTCGGAAAAAGCCGAAAAACTGGCCCAACACTTTGCTAATATGACCAGCAACGCTAACCATTCAGAAAAATTAAAAAAACACCGCAATATAGTAGAGGTAGTATATCCCCACTTGTTCACAGATAAGGGAGACAAATCTAACCCCCTAAACACAGAATTCACCTTAAGCGAATGGAAAAAGGCCCTAAATAGAAAAAGCAAATCAACTGCACCAGGGGAAGACACGATAGAGTACGACATATATAAAAATCTCCCTGAAAAAACGGCCTTGATGGTTTTATGTATGTTGAATACCTCATGGAGGACGGGAAAAATTCCAAAAAGGTGGAAACACGCAATAGTAATCGCAATCCCGAAACCTGGAAAAAGCCGAGCAGACTTGAACTCATACAGGCCGATATCCCTAACAAATAGTCTCTGTAAAATCATGGAGACCATGATAAACAATAGGGTTAAATACCACCTAGAAAGCAAAGGACTGCTATCCCACAATCAAAGCGGCTTCCGTAATAAACGATCCACATTGGACCAGATAATGCGACTGGAGTCCAGCATTAGACTCGCATTCAATGTCAAAAGAAAAAGGGACCGTAACCTAATCGCGATCTTTTTAGATCTTGAGAAGGCTTACGACCTAATGTGGACCAAAGGACTTATAGCTCAGTTGAATCACTACGGAATATCAGGCCGAACACACTCGTGGATAGCGGAGTTTCTCACAGGTCGAAGCATCCAAGTCAGGGTCGACGACAAATACTCGGAATGCCATAATGTAGAAAATGGCACCCCCCAGGGAAGCGTTCTGAGTCCGACCCTGTTTAACTTAATGATTAATGACCTTGAGAAATCAATCGACCCGTCCTGTTTGGACCTGTCTCAGTTCGCCGACGACAGCGGGATCTGGAAAGGGGGAAACCCCGACAGCGAAGCTGTGGTCGGAAAACTGCAGATGGGACTTGACAGGATAGGTAGATGGGCCGACAGGTGGGGTTTTAAGATGTCACCTGGTAAAACAGTAGGCGTAATGTTTTCCCCAAAAACAAAATTCAGACAAAATTCCCCAAAATTATATTTAAATGGGGTCCTAATTAAATTTGAAACATGTGCTAAGTTCCTAGGCATGCTCTTTGATGAGCATCTGACCTGGGATAAACACATAGAAGAATTAGAGAGACGATGCGGACAGGACCTAAACCTCCTACGGAACATTAAAGGCTCCGATTGGGGGGCGGATCCTGCAACTCTCATAACCCTATACAAAACATTAGTTAGGTCTAAACTAGACTATGGGTGCCAAGCATACATTTCGGCTTGCCCCAACAGTCTAAAAAAATTAGATGCGATCCAACGGAAAGCTCTAATTATATGCACTGGAGCTCTCCGAAACATTTCCGGGGAAGACTCAGTGTCCTAACAGGAGAACCTCCCCTCAAGCTGAGACGGGAGGAACTCCTACTGAGATATAATGCCAGGATCTCTGTTCACCCGGAAACGCATCTAACTCAAAAAGCCCTTAAAAAATGCGATAAACCATTCCGGCATAAATTACTAAATAACCTACCAGGAGGAAAAAGAATTCAAGAATTAAAAAAAGAATTAAACATGCAAAATATCCAGGTGGAAATCATTAAATATCCAGACAGCGCTCCCTGGACAAATAAGCCCCCCCCCCCCCCATAGTAAATTTAAACGCTTTAAAATATGGGAACAAAAACGAACAACCGAATGAAATGAGGGCAAAAATTCTTGAAGAAATAGGGAATAAATACGAAGGTTACACCGCCATATATACTGACGGTTCAAAAACTCCAGACCCAGAACGCACTGCAGCGGCAGTGGTGATCCCCGGAGAGGGCATCACGCTGGGGGCGAGACTACCTGATCTCTGTTCTATCTATACAACAGAATTCTGGGCCATAAAACAAGCCATTGAATGGGCCCTCGAAACCAATCAAGCAAAAACAGTTATCATTAGCGACTCCCTTAGCGTGCTGCGCTCCCTGGAATCGGGAAACTCCACCAGTAGGGAGAACGAACTTCGAGAAGTCAACCTTAAACTTAAAATGTTAGATCAAAAACACCAGACAGTGGAATTTATGTGGGTACCCTCTCATATTAACATCCCTGGAAATGAGAGGGCAGATAGAGAAGCCAAAAACAAACTTAATGAGGCCGCAATTCAAACCCTGGACTATAGCGTCCATGAGATCTATAGTATCATCAGGAAAAAAATAAATCTAAAATGGCAGTCGGAATGGGATAAATCTAAGAAAGGGCGCAAACTCTATGAACTGCATAAGAAAATCAACAGAAAAATTGAATTTCCAACACTGGCAAATCCGCACGACTACAAAATTATAAATAGAATAAAAGCGGATAAAACACTATTAGCAAACAGCTTTGGACAATATGTGTCGGGACTAAATACAGCAGGAATTAACTGCCCACACTGCCCCACACCTGAAACCTTGGAACATGTTTTTAACATCTGCTATAAATACAACATCGAAAGGAAAAAATTCCAAGAAAATCAAACCAAGCTAAAATCCCCAACTACCTATCCGGATTTCCTCAAAGAAGGTAATACAAATATGAAATCGGTATACACAAATATAGTTGGGTATATCTCAGAAATAGAGAAAAAGGCAAAATATAATGATACAAAAACAAAACTCCCAATAAACAATAAAAGAATCAAATAGGGAAATTTAACACCCTATACACATAGTGAAATTCAAATACAAAAATTCATATAAAGGCAAAACCACAGGTCCGGGGCGGGAGAGGAGGGGCCCTACCCAGGGAGGAAGGGATTGTGATGCCGGGCCATTAGGGCTACAGGTACGCGTAGACGAAGCAATCTCAGCCCCCCGGGGAAGGAGAATCTCCACTCCCATGATCTGGGGTCAAGTCTAATAAATCTAACTTAATCTAGGGGATATAAATCAAGGATAGCACAAACAAACTTAGCTCCGGAAAGATTTAATTTTTTATATATTTTTTATTTTTTTTAATCTTTTTTCCCTTACTCTATCTCTACTTTAACAAAATATCATCGATCCCCTACTAAACAATTAACCTTAACCTCTGTCGTACGGATTGGGCTCTGGTCTGATGCGAGATTTTCGGTCACGCTTTTAAACAGGTGCTAGGTATCATACTAGCATTCACCTGGGCGGAATCCCTGCGTATCCTCAAGGTGGTGAGTGATCGTAGGATTTTCTGCTACCCAAAGCACTGGTGCCTGGAACCATACGGGCATGCCAGGACTGAATCCTTGCTGGGGCCAGAAGACTAGTCCTGAGATAGTCAGTCTCTCTCTCTCTCTCTCTTTTTTTTTTTTTTTGTTTTTTTAAACCGCCAAAAATTTTTTACCCTCTAATTTTTTTTTTTTTTTTTTTTTTTTTATATACATAGAATGAAAACTTTACATTGCCATCCCCAATTATTAAGATAATAAGGTGATCATAAACCCTGATCATCAGGCCCGGCCGCACAAGGTGGCATTCAATTGGAACAAGATTACATAAATTAATTAACAAAAGAATGGTATATTAAACACAACAACTATAACCCAAAAATGTTTACATTATAAGGTGATCAGCAACCCCGATCATCAGACCCAGCCGCACAAGGTGGCACCAAATTGGATAATCTAACCAAAGAATATAGATAGATATAAAAACCCCACGTAAATCAAATGCATACGGTGGTTACAAGATACAACCATCAGGCCCAAACTGCATAGCGCGGTTACCAAAAATCTGAAACGTTATTAATATTAAGTAGGATAACTAGAACAAAAATCAAAGACTAAGAGATAAACCAAATAATCGATATAAGGTGGTTCTAAATCCCGGACCATCAAGCCCAGCTACACAAAGTGGCAACTGTTTAAAAAAAAAATTTTTTTCTCTTCTCTCTCCCTATCTCTATTCACTAACCTACAAACACAGCTAAATGGTACAAACATAAGCTTCAAAATTGTTATATGTCAAAAATACTTTCGTCTTTTGGACAAAGTATCAAAATTACTAAATATTAAATAACCCTGGATCAGCCGGAGCCAACTGTGACGCAACGACGCAGTCAGCCAACCCTTGCCGCCTTTTCCTCGCCCTGACAGAGTCAACACAACAAATAAGTAATCCTGTAAACATTGTGGTACTATTCCTATGAACAGGAAAATAAACAATCAAATCGTAGAATTTAAATACACGCACCCCTCCAGATCGCTCGTTCAATGAATCCCCATAGCGGGGAAACCATGTAGCGATGGAGCGGTGCGTAAATAGCGTCCATATACGCACCATTCCGTCTAGTGGGTTATAGCTCTGTAACCCACTGGACGATAATAATAAGTGAGCACAGCACACAGTTAAATCCCTCATTGCGTGTTTAGCACGCAATGGGGGTAAAAAGTCGTACATGCCCGAATGGGCGAACACGACTAAAATCCAATTATCATCATCTAGTGTAGTCACCATTCAGGCAGCAGCAGGTGGAGAGTGTAGACGTGTGGCAGACGTGCTAACCGGTAGAGGGAGACGCAGTGGACGAGGAGGGAAGGAGGCAGTCTTGGCAGCCTCGCAGCAGCTATGGACACCCAACTACAACTACAACGACTCGCTCTTGGTATGGAGGTATGGGGCCAAGCTGCTGTGCTGACCAATGGAGTTTGGTATGCCGACCTATCCCCCCGCCAACAGCCGACCACATGGAGCAGCAACAAAGCGAGCTACCAAGGGGGCGCTGCGTTAAGGAGAGAGCCAGCATGGCAGACAGACAGAGCTTCTCTACCGGGGACCACCTGCTGAATAATAGTCCTTCTAAGGGCTAAACAGTCCTTCTAAGGGCTATTTCATTGCCTGAATCAATGGGGTTTTCAATTTGGCTTTTTTCGAAAACCCCTTTCGATTATACTCTTTTAAAATTCAAATTTGATCAATTTTGAGCCACCGTCTAAAACACATTCTCTAAGTAATTATCTGTGCGTGATACAAAAATGATATGAGTAACTTGTACTCGTTTATTGATATTATTTTTGGACAACATATGTACACTATGTACGCAAAATTCAAAATTATTAGGAATTAATTAAACAAAATCTCGAAACTCGATGAATTGTCATAATTGAACAAGTGGCTTACACTTTATTGGTATTAGGGACAGCCCGACTTAGTATAACTGGGCAGAATTTGATCATGTATGTACGTTCTTGGCGTTTCTGCTTCCGTCACGCTTCGCGCTTTCGCTTGCTTGGTTCGTGCCGCCTTTTCCACTCCTGACTGACTACTTCAAACAATTCAATCAACAACGTGCGCTATAACGCGCACTCATATACCTGTAAACATTGTGGTTCTAGTCCTATGTACAGGTATATCAACACACCTTACGATTTCGTGCGTTCAATGATCCCTTTCGTGGGGCAACCATGCATTGACTGTAGGGTGTGTTAAATGTACTACCTCTCCAATAGCGCGCATTCATTTTAACCGCTTCGTGCGGAATCATGCTGCGCTGGAGGGGTGTACATCTGTGTCAGGTGTGTTACGAACTGTTAACACACCTGACAACTAGAAATGTGTTCAATCACATATTAATCCCCCTAACGGGGGTACATAGTCGTGCATGCCCGAAGGGCGCATACGACTTAAATCCAAGCACAACAACAAAAATAGTGTAGTCACGATTCGATTCCTTTTTTGTGGCCCTTTAAAGCCAGACGTGTTTATGTGTTGGACTTTGCAAAAATAAAAGCAACAAAAATCCGCTGACCGCCTAGGTCCTTGGGAGTAACTTCAAGCCGGGCTTGTTGTCCCATCCCTAGGTAACTACGGCTCAAGAGTTCGCCTTGCAGCGCAGCGGTAGACTACAAAAATTTTGACTTCGAATCCGCCTAGAAAGCCATTTTCCAGTATCCCGCCATTGCCAGCCAGTTGGTCCCGCCTTCCCGCCATTGCCAGCCAGCCTGTCCAGCCAATCCAGCCAGCCATCTAATAGGAATTTTTCAAATTTGTTAGGGTAAGATTGATCCATCTGATTTAAACCTACGGGAATTGTTTTGTTTGCATCAATTGGCAAATTTAGGACTCTGTCTACCTACCATTCTTACCATTTATACCTTTCTTCGTACCACTCTACTTTATTTGACCTCATAACTAATAATCTCCAATTAACCATAACCTAATCCTAATATTACACGATAAAAACTCTAATTTCAAAGTAATAGTTAAACTTTAGCAAAAAAAAAAAAAAATAATAATAATAATAACAACAACAACAACTACAAAAAATCCTTTTCATTCAATAATAACAGAAAATGAACAGGTTAGTAAACAATACCATATCAAACTCAGGGACAAGGGGGACGTCTACCCCACCAGCGCTGTACATGGGAAAATTTGGATTAGGACCGAATTTAAAGGCAACACTGCTAGACTTTATTGGGGGACAAAGGAAACTAACCCCAATCAAACCAAGCATATTGGACATTTCGGCTATTGAGTCGACAAATAGTGGGGCAACCCCCAACAGAATTCCGACATCAGCAATGAACTCACCGCCGATCGAATCAAATGGGCTAAACATTTCCAGCCAGTTGGATCGGTCAGTGGAGATTAGGGGCTCAAGAGAGGAGGGTTGCAGTTATGGGGACATCAACAGTACTTTCCCTGAAATTCCATTCAATTCCCCAGACAAATCCACCAAATAGGTATCAACAATCCGGATTGAAATAGTAGGCAATCAGGGGGAACATAAACCAAATGAAAGTATGGTAACCAAGTTACATAACATTACCAAAAATCAGAAGGAGGGGAAAAATGGGGATTCAGACACGGTAATACACACTAAGGATAGTAATGCAAAATCTGCCATAGGGACAATTGAGGGACTGAATAAATCACCTGGACTAGTCAAGGGAACGTACGTGAACGTCCTGGATACAACTTTAAGATCAAACCAAAAACCCACACAGCCAAAACCAAACAAACAAAAGGTCGTAATCCACAACGGCCAATCAGCAGGGCCATCCAAACATCTGACAGAGAAAGATATAATTCACCCGTCACCGGTTAAGACACAAAAAACACCTCCAAAAAAGGAAACTAAAACCAACCCAATTCAAGGCAAAGGAAAGGGCCCACTGAAAGGGAACTCTAAATGTAAGAATCTAAATACTAAAGCAGTGGACTTTAATCAGGGGAAAAGTAGCCTAAAGAAAGATCAAAGCAACATCAACAACAACACCCCAAAAACTATTGTTAAGGACACGCAAGTCAACCATAAAAAGAAGGAAAAGCTACAAATCCAAAGCAAAACACACTCGAAACCTTATCACCCCAAACATCTGACCGTCTTCTGACAGGGATTAAATTCCAACATAACAAATCTGACCATAAAAAGTATAACCAATGAACTCCTAAAACATCACGGTGGAGAGTTCACCATCGCTCAGACTAGGGAAAAATATCTGGTGATCAAATGTAGTACCACCTCACAAGTTGCAAGATTCCTCGAGGTCACAACAATTGGGCCTCACAGAGTTTCAATCACAGGACACAAGGGCATAAATCAAAACACCCAAGTAAAGAGGAAACCAAGTCAACCAACATCATTCAAACATATAGTAAAAATTAACCCTGCCGTAGTCCCCAAAACAATAACCCAACAATTACAAAAGCAAGGGCAGGAGATAGACCAGGCTATCCGGTTAAATAACAAAAAGGGGCACAAATCGCTGGTAGTCCTATTACATCATAAGAAAAAGCCAGACATCTCAAAAATGGTTAGACTAGGGCCTCATGGATGTTGGTACAGACAGGAGAAATTCCAACACAAAGCAAGGTTCTGTACCAAATGCCAAAGATGGGGCCACTTCTCCACATTATGCAGGTAACAAAGACGATGCGCCAAATGTGGAGGGAACCACAATGGTCAGTGCCGCTCAATAAAACCGAAATGTGGAAATTGTAAACTTGAACATATGGCCAACTCAATGGAGTGCCACTTGGCTATCAGAGAAAAAGCAATAGTTGAATTAATGTCAACTAAAGAAATAAATTACTCAGAAGCAAAACAGACAGTTTCATCAATAAACAAACAAGCGGAAGCGAATGATCGCAACCACACTTTTAACCAAAAAGCCCATAATAGGGAAATAAATAACAAAGGATATCAAAGGAGTCAGTCCCCAGCCCCAACCAAAAAAGATAATCAAAATCAAGTTAAAACTATAAACCAACCAGTACACAGCAAAAAGGCCACTCCAATACCAACAATCAATAAAACACAGATCCTGAATACCAACAACAGCAAAAGTATTAAACAGACACAACCAACACCTGCCCCAAACAACCCGGGAACTCAGGGAGGAAAACCCCAGGTGAAACCAAAAATAATCACCGAAAGTAATGTAGCAAAAGTAAAAGCAGATAAAGTAGCAACGATCTCAATAGATCAGGTGCTAACCCTAATTAGAGATATTCTAAACGAGACACAAAGCTTAACTAAAAGCAAAGAATTATCATTTGATAATCTTTGGAATAAGATTGTCGCCATTGCTAATAAACTGCGAACTCAAGTAGAGGGTAGAGGGGGGAAATAGGGAATTAAATGCGTAACATAGAAAGCTAACATAGTATTTACAAAAGTTATAAACGTAAATAGATTACAACAAGTATGAATACAAAAACATCTATAAATATATAGCAGTGGAATTGCAGAGGCATTAGACTACATGCCGCAGAACTTGCAATCAAAATCATAAAAGATAACAATAAACCTGACGTGGTGTGCTTGCAGGAGACCCTCCTAAACGATAAATCCAAAAATCTACCTAAAATCTCGGGGTACTCAACGAGGTACTGCAAGTATAGACCAGGGGGGAAAAAAGGCGGAGGCCTAGCAATATATGTTAGCGACGCCATCTCGAGTGAGTCCGTAGAGATTGCTCGACCAACCACACACGAGAACATTGCCCTCGAACACCAAACAATTAAAATAAACACAGGGAACACTCCGTTATTTATAGTAAATATGTATGACCCAGGGGGGGATGAATACACTGAAACCGAAAGTCTTAAATCAATAATTAATAATCTAGGAGACAACACCATAATATGTGGGGATTTCAACGCCCATAGCGAACAGTGGGGAGGAGACAAATTGGATAGGAGATGCACAATTATTGAAAAGTGGGTCTCGACCTCCAATTTGGTTATCCTAAATGATGGAAACGGCACAAGAATCAATCCGACAAACGGGAAGATATCAGCCATTGATCTCACCATATGCACACCCAAGATCGCGGAAACTACCGACTGGGAGGTAGATCAATCAGGGACCCTAGGAAGTGACCACTTCCCAATAAGGACCACTTTCCACACTAAAATTCATCAAAACTTCAAGACTAGCACTCCCAAATGGAGATATGACAAGGCGGACTGGGGGTCGTTCGGTTCTCTCTGCGAAGAGATTGCATACGCTCGGCTGCACAGCAAGGACATAGATACCTTTTATCAAAATATAATAGATGCACTGTCATCAGTGGCCGAACGGTGTATACCGTAACGGGAGGAGGGGCCGGCAAACAGTCCGTACCATGGTGGAATAAGCTATAAAGGAGAAAAAGAAAGCCCTAAATAGGTTCAGGCATACCAAAAACTCCATTGATTTTCTTGCTTACAAAGAAACAGAACAAAATACAAAAAACATCATAAAACAAGCTAAACAGGCATCATGGAAGTCATTCTGCTCATCTCTAAACTACAAAGCCAACTCAAAACAAGTTTGGGATAAGATTAAAAAACTAAGGGGAAAAAGAGGGAAAACATCCCCCAAACTTGCAGGGCTAACCACCGATTTGGAAAAAGCCGAAAAATTGGCCCAGCATTTTGCTAGTATGAGCAGTAACGGAAACCACTCTGAAGACTTCAAAAAACATCGTAAAATGGTAGAGGAAAAATATCCCCACTTGTTCGCGGACAAGGGAGAAAAATCAAACCCCCTAAACATTGAATTCACCCTATATGAATGGAAAATGGCCTTAAATAGGAAAAGTAAGTCAACTGCACCCGGGGAAGACACGCTAGGTTACGACATATATAGAAATCTCCCTGAAAAACGGCCTTAATGGTTTTATGCATGTTGAATGCCTCATGGAGGACGGGAAAAATTCCAAAAAAGTGGAAACACTCAATAGTAGTAACAATCCCGAAACCCGGAAAGAGCACAGCAGACATAAATTCATACAGGCCTATATCCCTAACAAACAGTCTCTGCAAAATCATGGAGACCATGATAAACAACAGGGTTAAATACCACCTAGAAAGCAAAGGGCTGCTATCCCACAATCAAAGTGGCTTCCGTAATAAACGATCCACATTGGACCAGATAATGCGACTGGAGTCCAGCATTAGACTCGCATTCAATTTTAAAAGAAAAAGGGACCGTAACCTAATCGCGATCTTCTTAGATCTAGCGAAGGCTTACGACCTAATGTGGACCAAAGGACTTGTAGCTAAGTTGAATCACTACGGAATATCAGGCCGACCTCACTCTTGGATAGCGGAATTTCTCACAGGTCGAAGCATCCAAGTCAGGGTCGAAGACAAATACTCAGAATGCCAAAATGTAGAAAACGGCACCCCCCAGGGAAGCGTTCTGAATCCGACCCTTTTCAATCTAATGATTAATGACCTTGAGAAATCGATCGACCCGTCCTGTTTGGACCTGTCTCAGTTCGCCGACGACAGCGGAATCTGGAAAGGGGGAAACCCCGACAGCGAAGCTGTGGTCGGAAAGCTGCAGGTGGGTCTTGACAGGATCGGTAGATGGGTCAACAGGTGGGGTTTCAAAATGTCAGCTGGAAAAACAGTAGGCGTCATGTTTTCCCCCGAAACAAAGTTAAGACAGAAACCCCCAAAATTATATCTAAATGGGGTCCAAATTAAATTTGAAAAATGTGTTAAGTTCCTAGGCATGCTCTTTGACGAGCATCTGTCCTGGGAAAAACACATAGAAGAACTAGTGAGACGATGCGGACAGGACCTAAACCTCCTCCGGAACCTTAAAGGCTCCGATTGGGGGGCGGACCCCGCAACCCTCCTAGCCCTATACAAAACCTTAGTTAGGTCTAAACTAGACTATGGATGTCAAGCGTACATCTCGGCTCGCCCCGATAGTCTTAAAAAATTAGATGCGATCCAACGGAAAGCTCTAATTATATGCACTGGAGCTCTCCGAAACATTTCCGGGGAAGAGCTCAATGTCCTAACAGGAGAACCCCCACTCAATCTGAGACGGGAGGAACTCCTACTGAGATATAGTGTCAGGATCTCTGTCCACCTAGATACGCATCTTACCCAAAAAGCCCTCAAAAAATGCGATAAACCATTAAGACACAAAATATTAAAAAGTCTACCAGGAGGAAAAAGAACTCAAGAATTAAAGAAAGAATTAGACCTCCGCAATCTCCAGGCGGAAATTATTAAATACCCTGACAGCGCCCCCTGGACAAATATGCCCCTCATAGTAAATCTTAACGCTTTATCATATGGAAACAAAAACGAACAACCAAATGAAATGAGGGCGAAAATCATGGAAGAAATAGGGAACAAATATGAAGGGTACACCGCCATATATACAGACGGCTCAAAAACCTCAGACCCAGAACGCACTGCAGCCGCAGTGGTTATCCCTAGGGAAGGCATCACGCTGGGGGCGAGACTTCCTGATCTCTGCTCTATCTATACAACGGAATTCTGGGCTATAAAACAAGCCATTGAGTGGGCCCTAGAAACCAAACAATCAAAAGCAGTTATCATCAGCGACTCCCTTAGCGTGCTGCGCTCCCTGGAATCGGGTAATTCCACCAGTAGGGAGAACATTCTCCGAGAAGTCAGCTTTAAACTAAAAATTTTAGATCAAAAACACCAAACAGTGGAATTCATGTGGGTACCCTCTCATATTAACATCCCTGGAAATGAGAGGGCCGATAGGGAAGCAAAAAACAAACTAAATGAGGCCGCAATCCAAACTCTGGACTATAGCGTCCATGAGATTTATAGTACCATCAGGAAAAAAATTAATCTAAAATGGCAGTCGGAATGGGACAAATCCAACAAAGGGCGCAAACTCTACGAACTGCATAAGAAAATTAACAGAAATATTGAACAACCAATCCTGGCAAATCCGCACGATTACAAAATCATAAATAGAATAAAAGCGGATAAAACACTTCTAGCAAATAGCTTTGGAAAATACGTGTCGGGACTAAACACAGAAGGAATTAACTGCCCACACTGCCCCACACCTGAAACCTTAGAACATGTTTTTAACATCTGCTATAAATACAACAACGAAAGGAAAAAATTCCAAGAAAATCAAACCAAGATAAAATCCCCAACTACATATCCGGATTTCCTCAAAGAAGGCAATGAAAACACGAAATCCGTATACACCAACATAGTGGGGTACATCTCAGAAATAGGAAAAAGGGGCAAAATATAATTACACAAAAAAAACAAACAAACGCCCAATATATAATGAAAGGATCGAATAGGGAAGTATTCAAGGAATAATAATACTTAATGATGAAACCACAAGTCTAAGGCGAGAGAGGAGGAGCCCTACCCAGGGAGGAAGGGATTGGTCTGCCGGGCCCACTAGGGGTTCCAGGTCCGCCGCAAAGGCGAGCCAATCCAGGCCCCCCGGGGATGGAGAACCCCCACTCCCATGGATAGGACTTGGGGTCTAGTCAATCACTAAAATCATATTAATAGTAATTAATTTTAATATTAATAATCATAATCACAACAAAAAACTCTTTAAAATATCCTAGTAGATAACAAAACACTAGCGGGATGAAGGCGAAGGACAAATTCCCTCTTAAAGGGAGTACCTTTAAGGAGCTGGACCCTTCATCCCTGAAAAGTGTAAAATAAAACAGTAGAAATAAATAAAATACCTTTAGGCAATAATAATATATAGACATTTGCCATGATTTTAACAAAAATCGGGGGATATTAATTAAAGACAACATTAACAGACCTAGCACCAGAAAAATCCTATTTTTTTTTTTCTCTCTCTCTCTCTCTCTCTCTCTCTCTCTCTCTCTCTCTCTCTCTCTACTTTAACAAAATATATACCATCACGACATCGATCCCCTACTAAACAATTAACCTTAACCTCTGTCGTACGGATTGGGCTCTGGTCTGATGCGAGATTTTCGGTCACGCTTTTAAACAGGTGCTAGGTATCATACTAGCATTCACCTGGGCGGAATCCCTGCGTATCCTCAAGGTGGTGAGTGATCGTAGGATTTTCTGCTACCCAAAGCACTGGTGCCTGGAACCATACGGGCATGCCAGGACTGAATCCTTGCTAGGGCCGGAAGACTAGTCCTGAGATAGTCAGTCTCTCTCTCTCTCTCTCTCTCTCTCTCTCTCTCTCTCTCTCTCTCTCTCTCTCTCTCTCTCTCTCTCTCACCCTTTTTTTTTTTTATATACCGCCAAAATTTTTAACCTCCATTTTTTTTTTTTTTTTTTTTTTTCTCTCACCTACAATAGAATGAAAACTACATTCTTTCAACCCTAAACTATCAAAACAATAAGGTGATCATAATCCCTGATCATCAGGCTCTCTTGCCGCACAATGTGGCACTCGATTGGAAAAAGATCAAAATAAACTAACTAATATAAGGACGGTATATTTAATGTAACAACTATAACCCAAAATATTAACAATATAAGGTGGTCATAAACCCTGATCATCAGACCCAGCCGCACAAGGTGGCACCAAATTTGATAATTTAACTTAAGAATATAATTAGAAATAAAAACCACACGTAAATTAAACGCATAAGGTGGTTCCAAGCCCAAACCATCAGGCCCAAACTGCACAAAGCGGTTACTAAACTTCTGAAACGTTTTTAATATTAAAGTACCTGTACAACTAAATTAGCTATATAAGGTGGTTCTAAATCCCGAACCATCAGGCCCAGCTACACAAAGTGGCAACTCCCAAAATTTTTTTACATTTTTTTTGGTCTTTCTTCTCTCTCTCCTTAACCAATAACAACAGCCATATGATGCAGACATAACCTTCAAAATTTGTTATACTTCAACAAATACTTTCTTCTTTCGGCCAAAATTATCTAAATTATTAAACGTTAAATAACCCTGGACCAGCCGGAGCAACCTGAGACGCTACGGCGCAGCCAGCCGACCCTTGCCTCCCTTACCACGCCCTGACAGAGTCATCGCAACAAAAAAGTAATCCTGTAAACATTGCGGTTCTATTCCTATGAACAGGAAAAATATTCAAAGAAAAATTTAGAATTTAAATAGACGCACCCCTCCATATCACTCCTTCAATGAACCCCCTTAGAGGGGACACCATGTAGCGATGGAGCGGTGCGAAAATAGCGTCCATACACGCATAAATTCCGTCTAGCGGATTGCAGCTCTGTAACCCACTGGACAAAAATAATAAGTGTGCATAGCACACATTCTAATCCCTCATTGCGTGCTTCGCACGCAATGGGGGTAAATCGTCGTACATGCCCGAATGGGCGCACACGACGTTAATTTAAGCATCATCATCTAGTGTAGTCACTCTCGTTGACTCATCAAGATCTCAACAACAACACTTCAAGAAGATGGCAGGCAAGATTAGTAAACTGAACAAAGCTATGGTGAAAATGCAGAAGGTGACGCATCATTTGATGGAGACCAACCCTCAGAGAACGACAATGATCTTCCTACAAATGGCTCATGATCTGGTGGAAGAAGTCATGAGGGAAGAAATCATTAGGGACAGAACGGAATGGGAGGAGAGACAAAGACTGCAGCAGCAGCAACAGCAAAGACAACAACAACAACAACAACAACAACAACAACTCTTGCAAGTCCATGAAACTACCCGACGGAGAAGTCAGCTGTAAGATAGACTGCGACGAGTTTGCCTTCTCTTTTACCAGAAAGAGAGCTTGTCTTAAAGCCGTGAGACCGGTGGCTAAACGTGGCCGCCCTGCTGCAGCTGCCGCTGCTACCGCAACTAGAAGTTAAACAACATAACTTCTTAACCCCAACGGTCCTCTTCAGGGCCACGCATTAATCAAGAAAAGAGTAATTTTCATATCATTGCCATATATATATATATGTGTTTGTGTGATTGTGTGTTTGTGTTTTTACCCACTCCACAAAACAAATCCCTTTCCCCCCCCCAAAAAAAAAATAATGTTTGTATAGAGAGTGTGGTGTGTGTTTGATAAAAAAAAATATATAAAAAATAAAAAAAGGATAGTGTGGTGTGTGTTTGATAAAAATAAAACAAAAAATATAAAAAAAGGATTGTGTGGTGTGTGTTTGATTAAAAAAAAAAAAAAAAAAACTTTATCAAAAAAAGGGTGGTGTGTTTGTATGTGTTTTTTTTTTATCAAAAGTAGTTTCTTTTAGGTCCGCGCACTGGGTTTGTGTTTTTGGGGTAAGGGGTGATGGAGTGCAAAATCCGCGAAGCCTAGAATGACGTCATATTGATGACGTCAGACGCCGGGTAGTGTGAGTAATTTTTTTTGGGGGGAAGGGATGTTTTCCTTCACGTCCGCGCTTCTAGTATATTAAAACAACACCTTCCCCGATAGAGCCCCATTCGTATTCATTCAGGCAGCGCAGGTGGAGCAGAGCAGACGTGTGGCAGACGTGCTAACCGGTAGAGGAAGACGCAGTGGACGAGGAGGGAAGGAGGCAGTCTTGGCAGCCTTGCAGCAGCTATGGAGTACTCAACTACAACTGCAAGACCATCCCTCTTGCAGTATGGAAGTATGGGGCCCAGCTGCTGTGCTGACCAATTGAGGGTATGTCGACCTATCCCCCCGCCAACAGCCGACCACATGGAGCAGCAATATAGCGAGCTACCTAGGGGGCGCTGCGTTAAAGAGAGAGCCAGCATGGCAGATAGACAGAGCTTCTCTACCGGGGACCACCTGCAGAAGAATAATAGTCCTTCTAAGGGCTAAACAGTCCTTCTAAGGGCTAATTCATTGCCTGAATCAATGGGGTTTTCAATTTGGCTTTTTTTCGAAAACCCCTTTTGATTATACTCTTTAAAACACAAATTTGATCAATTTCGAACCACCGTCTAAAATATTACAACTTACAATTGTAGTGTGCGTGAAACGAAAAAGATATGAGTAATTCTTACTCAAAGATTGGTATTGTATTTTTTGTGCAAATAATATGTACACTTTGTACACAAAATTTTTCCAACTGAAAACATACGCGTTCAATGGAAAATTCTTGTAACTTGTAGTATTGTCATAACTGAATAAGAGGCTTACACTTTATTGGTATTAGGGACAGCCCGACTTAGTATAACTGGGCAGAATTTGATCATGTATGTACGTTCTTGGCGTTTCGGCTTCCCGCCACGCTTCGCGCTTTCGCTTGCTTAGTCCGTGCCGCCTTTTCCACTCTGGACTGCTTACTTCAAACAATTCAATCAACAACGTGCGCTACAACGCGCACACATATACCTGTAAACATTGTGGTTCTAGTCCTATGTACAGGTATATCAACACACCTTACGATTTCGTGCGTTCAATGAACCCCCTTTGTGGGGAAACCATGCATTGACTGTAGGGTGTGTTAAATGTACTCACTCTCCAATAGCGCGCATCCATTTTAACCTCCTCGTGGGGAATCATGCTGCGCTGGAGGGGTGTACATCTGTGTCAGGTGTGTTACGAACTGTTAACACACCTGACAAACTAGAAATGTGTTCAATCACATATTTAATCCCCCTAACGGGGGTAACTAGTCGTACATGCCCGAATGGGCGAACACGACTTAAATCCAAGAATAATAATAACAGTCGCACCATTCACACTTCAACTGAAGAATGAATACGATCGAAATATTGCAGGAAGCCTGGGATGTAATGGTGGGTGTGGAGTCTTTGGTGGAAAGGTTGGAGTGTTGGTGGAGATATCCTGCCACCAAGCCATACGTCACCAGCCAACTAGCGGCTCTCACTTGAGCGAGGAGGTTGGTGAACGATGTCTTGGTGGAGGAAACCCAAAAAACTTCCTCAACCCCTTGTCGTGTGGGGTTCATCAAGACGAGCCTTGACTTACTGGATGGGGTGGAGTATTTTCTTCACCTAGTACAACACGATGAATGGTTGTATCCACCCCCCAGTAACGTCAGGCGCGAAGAGGTGAACCTTCACATGGTGAAGGAATTGTTAAAGAAAGTTTTAGAGAAGGAAGTAGCCCACATTAAGATCTTGTGGGCTCTAGAAAGATCAAAGAAGGAGCAGGCCAGGAAAGAAAAGGCATTCCAACGCCTGAATTTAAACTGGATAAAAATCCAGGATAAGTTCAGACGAATGGAACATCCCGACTGGCTACCCAATCCACCACCACCACTCCAGAAGAAGAAAAAATCTCACACCACCTTCCTAGGCTTCTTTACTCAATGTTGGAGGAAAAAGGAATCCTCCTCGAACGGCCCATTTATATGAATAGACAGTGTCTATGCAAAATATTTATATAAATATACTGTGTCTATACAAAACATTTATATAAATAGACAGTGCAAATACAAAACATTTATATAAATAGACAATGTAAATACAAAACATATATATGGATAGACAGTGTCCATACAAAACATTTATATAAATGGACAGTGTCCATACAAAATATATATATATATATATATATATATATAATATATATATATATATATTATATATATATATATATATATATAGACAGTGTGCATACAAAACATATATATAAATAGACAGTGTAAATACAAAATATTTATATGATTAGACAGTTTCTATACAAAACATAATCAAAGACAAGTCAATTGACAATTGTAGATTTCAAGGATGTGATGTTTTGAGTCAGGTTTTGGGGAGAAAAGGAAATACTCTGATATCAATGTCCTAATTGACCATATTGAATCCTTTAGAATTCTATTTGCATTTTATGCAAGCGGTAATGTTTATTTATTGGTCAGCATGGCATACCAGTATATTCTATTTTAAGAGGAGTAATCGCATGCATTTGTAATACAGTCATAAATTGTGTGCAATAAAATAACAAAAAACTAAACACTTGAATGGTAGCTTACTTACATACATTTAAAATCTTTGAGTAGGTATTTAACCAGTTTAAGTGGGTGCCTAGAAATCCCCTCTCTCTCTCTTTTTAAAATGTAAAGTCTGAATAATAGAAGGTGTATATGACGAGCTTCTTGACTTGTCGGCTACCTTAAAGGTTTTCTTCGCTTTATATTGTACTCCACACTCAACTCGTAATTTAAAAAAAAGAAAGAAAGAAAAATCAATTTATCGCATACAATTCAAATGATATTTTCGACTCTTTAATGTATAATGTGTAACTTTTTGTTTTCTACAATATTCTAAAATTTTCATACAAAATTTAAACATGTGAGTTTGTTTGACAATTTATGTGGAGCGTTCACCTGAAAGCAGGACAGTTATTTATGATGTTCTTTACTTTGCATGAACAGATGCAGTGACACAAGTTGTCATTGTAGTATGTATGTATGGATGTATGTATGTATGAATTTATGCATCTGTCTGGCTGGCTGTATATATGTCCGTTCGTCTGTATATCATCTCCTTGTAACACTATGATATAGTCATGAAGTTTGTTACAGGTTACCACTCCTTTCATACACGCGATATATATTAAAAATGCAGGATGTTAAGACTAAGAGATGCGTGAGTTTTACGCTCGTGTAAATTTCTTTTCCCTCTTCCACAAGGGCGACTATATCGTAGGATTTTCCCAGTTCATCTCGTGTTTTTGGAAGTAACAAGAGAGATCGGGCAATGAGTGTTAAATGGATCAAACGGGACTGGGCTGGGTGGGTATCGAATCAGCGATCGTTTAATTAAAAGTCCGATGCTATATTACTGTGCTACCGCGGTTTCTACAATTTCCTTGTCTACTAAAATAACCGTGTCAACTGTTCATTTATAAAAATAAAAAAGAAAGGGCTAGCAACTAGCCGCCGTTAATCTTACTATATTTAGTACCGCAAAAGAATTCCCTGTTAATTCTCGATAAACAGTCAAGTTCAGGCCTATAACTGGATATCGTTTCTTTGTACGCAAAACTTTATTACGTAGTTAATATCAACATTTATTTTTGTCATGATTGTCTTGAGTGTGATGTAAACTAAAAATTGACACCCGCTTCCGGACACGGAGAAATGACACACAATCGAGACACACACAAAAAATGTTAATATTAATTATTGATTAAGGATTCTGCAGATAAAGAACGACACCAGGTTATAATGACTAAAGTTGACTGTTTAGCGAAAAGTAACAGGGAATATCTCGTACGTACTTAAATTTAGTGACACGCGGACGGAGCTGAGATGTGCGAGTAATCTGTAAAGGCGAGTGCCTTCAACCACTCGGCTACCCGGGGCCCCATAATTGAAAGTTGTATAGCTAAGTATATAATGATGGAAAAGTGAGTATTTATTGCAGAAATTAATAAATCGTCGACCCGAGCATCTGAGCTCAGAGTAGATGTATGCCATTTTATGTCCAAATGTCCAACTGCCATCGTTGTCCAATTGTAGTGGTGTGACACATTCCAATCTATATTGAATTACCTGAAACCGCGTAACTATAAACAAAATTGCGTTTCGTTCTCATGTCATAATCAACAATAGTAATTTTTGCTCAACAAGTTGTACGTTTGACTGTTTTTAAGAGGAATAAGCACGATTCAACCCCGTCTCTCTGTCTCTCTCTCTGTCTCTCTCTCTGTCTGTCTGTCTGTCTGTCTGTCTCTCTCTCTCTCTCTCTCTCTCTCTCTCTCTCTCTCTCTCTCTCTCTCTCTCTCTCTCACACGATATTATTTTATATTTGACGTCGAAAATGTTTTTTTCAACTAATATAATGGATATAAAGGTTCTTTTTGCTATAAATCAGAGCAAGACTATTTGTGAGCCGAAGTTCTTGTTTTTTGTTGTTTTTATTCTTTCTTTCTTTTTTTTTTTTTTTACTTCCAGGCATCCCTCATTGTCAAAAATTAAATGATCGGTCCCTGATATAAGCACATCCATCAGTACATACACAATAAGCAACAGAAATAGGCAATAACATGAGTATCATCTATAGTAGTAATAATAGTCGTAGTCGTCGTGTTTGTTGTCGTAGTAGTAGAGGAGGGGTAAAAGCAATCGAAATAGACAAAATCATGATTATCATCTATAGTAGTAATAATAGTCGTCGTCGTCGTCGTTGTCTTCGTTGTCGTAGTGATAGTAGCAACAAGAGGAGGAGTAAAGGCAGCAGCTTTTGTTGCTTCTGCAGAAATATTAATAGTTGTAGTTGAAATTGTAATATCGAATTAGCATGGCGTTGGTGTTCAATAGTAATATAGAATTAGCATGTATTGATTCGCATGGCATTGGTGTTCTATATTAATATAGAATTAGCATGTATTTATTCACATGGCGTTGGTGTTCAATAGTAATATAGAATTAGCATGTATTGATTCACATGGCGTTGGTGTTCAATAGTAATATAGAATTAGCGTGTATTGATTCACATGGCATTGGTGTTCTATAGTAATATAGAATTAGCATGTATTGATTCACGTGGCGTTGGTGTTCAATAGTAATATAGAATTAGGATGTATTGATTCATATGGCATTGGTGTTCTATATTAATATAGAATTAGCAGGTATGTATTCACATAACTTTGATGTTCAATAATAATATAGAATTAGCATGTATTGATTCACATGGCGTTGGTGTTCAATAGTAATATAGAATTAGCATGTACTGATTCACATGGCATTGGTGTTCTATAGTAATGTAGAATTAGCATGTATTGATTCACGTGGCGTTGGTGTTCAATATTTTTCATATATTATAACCATGCAATGAATTTGTTAGCAGAAACAGAAACTGGATAAATTTTAAAGGACTTTTTCAGGCCTTAAGTGCCGTTTGCATACGTCGTATATTTATTTAGTAGCTTATTCATAAACTAAAGAACTCGATACCGAAACCTGGGCGGAGTAGGTTTGAGTCAGCAAAATCAGTAACGCGATAGTGTAACTTAGTCTTCATTATCAAACTTAGTCAATATGCAGATGTTATGAAGCTTGGAATTATAAATAACTTGAAGCCGGATTTATCCGCCTTATCATGCATAATTATAACTACTATACATGACACATGGTATTGACTAATGCCAGTGCCACAGTCAAACAAGAAACTATGTACGGTTCTATTGTTCTAAGAATACACGTTGATTGAAGTGTTATCAGAATGTAGTATGAGTAATTGAAAACTTCCCCATATTGTGGTGTTGTAGTCACAAATCATACCCGTAGCTTCGAGTGTGTGAATAGGAAGCTCATAATTGGGAAAGGGGTGAGGGGCTGAGGAGAGGATGTGTACATATGTAAAAACTCATTCAATATCAGGGAAGAAGATAATACTGAGTTAGCTACCTCTTGGTTCGGTGATTCTAATCGTGCACTAACTTAAATTATGTTTATCTGTGCAGTTTGTGCAATAATGGACAACATAACGCAGCAGAATCGTGGCGATCAGAGTTGTTCAATTTGAGACATAGCGGGGATGGACGAATGAAAGCAGTGATAACCTAAAATGTTTATATATAGTAAGTTTAAATGATTTTATCTTATGTTAGACTCGATGTCAATGCAATCTTGGTACGACAATCAGGAGTGCTCATCAGTGGCGGCGACAGGGTTCAAGGCGCCCTGGGGCAATGTTCTTTAGAGGCGCCCCTACTTTGTAACAAAAATCCCCCAGTTTTTATGTCAGTTGCCACCTCCACCCCCCTCCATAATATATGTTTTGTGAAGATTTGCCCCCATTACACTAAGGTGAGGTGAAATACTATGAAAATTTTAGCGGCAAAAAAAAAAAAAAACAAGCTCCCTACGGCGCCCCACTTCGTCTGACGCTTGGGGGAAATTGCCCCCCCCCCCCCCTCGACCCTCCTCGCGCCGCTACTGGTGCTCATATAGTATACAAAGAATGTATATTTAAACTGTAAATACAAGAATCGTTTTGGCAGACTTCTGCGACTGTCCTACACAAGTAATTAGTTTCATAGAACCATAAGGTTCTTAAAAGACCAAAGAAACAGAAGAAAACGTTTTTCCACTATTATGTGATCAAATTTTCCAAAAATAAAATAAAATAAAATAAAAAAAAATAAAATTAAATTAAAGAAAATAACAAATATTCTTGATATATCATAGATGTTGATGTCGCCGAGAATTACATGATAGTGACATTGTGGGTG
Source organism: Margaritifera margaritifera (assembly GCA_029931535.1). Classification (NCBI taxonomy): domain Eukaryota; kingdom Metazoa; phylum Mollusca; class Bivalvia; order Unionida; family Margaritiferidae; genus Margaritifera; species Margaritifera margaritifera. The sequence goes on along the minus strand of JAQPZY010000558.1, from coordinate 127,849 downwards.
TGGTGTGGGTGTCTGTTTAGAAAGCTTGTGAGCTTCTCGAACTCTGGACAGTATTATTATTATTATGTGCAGAATAAGTAATAATTCAAATAATTAAGAAATTGAATCAGATTGTAAAATAAATAATCTTAGTAATAATGATTTATATATGATTTATAGCATGCCAGCAATTTTATTAACATTTAAAAAGAGCATGTAATGTAGACATTATAATTATAATTATTATTATTATTATTATTGTTGAAAATATAAATAATTCCTAAATATAAGTGTAAATGTCTGATAAACATATAAATCATTATTACTAAGATTATTTATTTTACAATCTGATTCAATTACTTAATTTTAAAATTGTGATACAATATATCAACATTATTATACAATATTATTTCTATTTTTATTTGTATTTGTTTTTGATCTGGGAAAAAAGTATTGTCATCTGAATATTATAATTATTATTTGAATTATTACTTATTTTGCATGCATGTGTATATTTTGTTTCTTTTTTTGTTGTCTTATATAATAATACTAATAATGGCTAAATTACTTGCTATTTTAAATGTACTTAATTATGATTTTTGCAAAAATATTATAATGCTATTTTTATGCATACTTCATTATTTTGGAATGTGTGGCATATAATTAACAAAAAAATGATAAAGTCTATATTTTACTTACATTAGATTTTTATGATTCAGATAATTTTTTGCACTGTAGTTTCGTAACCGTTATTTTAATTTTACTGATTATAACGGATGGTATTGTGCACGTTTCATACAGTATAAATGTACCGACTTTTAGTTTTACCTGCGTCAGGATCCTCGTGGCAACCAAGCACCTTAAGACGTGTATTAGGCAGTGCATGTACTATAAATAGCATTTTATTTAACATTGCACTCGCCGTTAACAACTTTATTTTTCCAAATTAGAAAAGTATGCGTAGACGGAACAAGGTTTGGTCTGAAATTTTGTAAGGTATAAAAGATTAAATAATCCTCAGCTAGATCGTAACTGGCCCAGGTAAACACTTTCGTAGATCGAAGGTGGTGTACGATTCAGAATGAAACGGGCCCATACTAACTACAAACGCTGGATTATTAATGATCTAGTTGAAAGCATGATTTCCAACCGATGCATGCAGCAAATTTAAATCACAGTGATAGTTTTATATAAATAAGTGATGGAGGAATGGACATGCATTCGATATAATGGATAAAGCTATCGTTACTGGACATTAACGTGGAGAGTTAATGCGTACAGATATAGCCTCGAGTAACCACCTTTCGTGGACTTAACGTGAATTTTATCGCGTTCGTTATAATATTATGATAATCTATTCAAATAAACAATAAAAAGTGTTCAACTATATCTACTTCATTTAGACTCTCATATATTAGAATCCAAAACCCTTTTGTCCGTTTAGACTCATTGTGAACTTAGTTTACATTGAGAGACATTTAACCGTTATGGTGAAGGATTTTATGTATAATTTTACCTTGATCGTATCTGTACTTTACCTACAATGCATCCAATGAATGGGTTTAGTTTCTGTTCACAAAATACATTTAAATTTGTGTTCTTGGAAAGAGGAAAATGATGCTTTGCATGAACTTTTGCATGTACAAAATTGTTGCTATCCAAAATCATAATATAGATAATAATTTTAGTATCTTTTCAAATTATCATCTGAGTGAAAAAATCAGATTTTCTTGTTGCCAACTTTAGTAGACTTTTAATACCTAGTAATTTGAGGAACTCGACTATCACAAATACCATGAATTAACCTACTGACAGCTTGACACAAATACCATGAAATAACCTACTGACAGCTTGACATAAATACCATGAAAAAACCTACTGACAGCTTGACACAAATACCATGAAATAATCTACTGACAGCTTGACACAAATACCATGAAATCTCCTACTGACAGCTTGACACATAATACCCTGAAATCACCTACTGACAGCTTGACACAAATACCATGAAATCACCTACTGACAGCTTGACACAAATACCATGGAATCACCTACTGACAGCTTGACACAAATACAATAAAATAACCTACTGACAGCTTGACACATAATACCCTGAAATAACCTACTGACAGCTTGACACAAATACCATGAAATCACCTACTGACAGCTTGACACAAATACCATGAAATCACCTACTGATAGATTGACACAAATACCATGAAATCACCTACTGACAGCTTGACACAAAATCCACCAACTGTAAAAGCTTTATGTTTCTAATTATACAACTTTAGGTAATAATAATAATAATAATAATAATCAACTGTAATGTGCATAGGGTTGTTATTTGCAGTTTTACTTTTATCATTGACAGTCATAATGTTTAAATAAGTATAAACAAAATAATAATAATAATGACTTTTATCCCCATGCATCTTTTAGAAAGGTGGGGATTATGTCTTCCTGCCTGTATGTCCCTCCATTAGTAGTGCAATGTATCTCCTACACCATTATAGACACAGACTTGAAACTTAGGGATATGATTGTGGTAGTCTTTAGATATACATTGTGGTTTTACAATTTTAATTATGACTGTTGGGATGTGACCATGGTCTGGGGATAGATTTTTTAAAATAAAAATCTAAAGATTTGAAGCCTTGTAGGTGGAGATCTATAAGTTGGTCTGTGTCGTCTTCAAGGCCAGTGCTATAACATATGCATTGGGTTTTTGGGTTACACTCTCTGGTCTTACCCCAGGGATGGTTCCTGTGGGTAAGTTTCCCCTGGTTCACAACTTGGAAACTGTTGAGATCCCCACCCAATAGCCATATATAGGTTTGAAGGACATGAGACGGAACCAGACATACCAGTATATCCAAACCAGACCCTGGGGCATGCCCCTTAGGTTGTGGACATGCCCCTGTATCATAGCTTGGAAGCAGTTGAGATCCCCACCTTTTAGCCATATATTGGTTGAAGGAGATGAGAAGAAATTATACACATTTCCAGTACAGACCCTGAAGAAGGAGACTTTCTCTTGGGTCATCATTTGGAAACTGTTGAGATCCCCAGCCTGTAACTATATATATGTTTGAAGGGCACAAGGAAACAAAATTAGACTGATATCCAGCACAGACCCTGGGTTGTGCCCCTGTGATTGGGAACTTGACCATGGCCCATGACTTGGAACTGTTAAGATCCCCATCCTAGAACTATATATACACTTAATGGGCACAAGGAAATATATGCTCTTGTACATTCAATACATATCCTGGGTCATGCCCCCAGACTAGGGGACTTGCCCTTGGCTCATAACTTGGAAACTGTCAAAATTCCCACCTTACAATCATATATACACTGACTGGATATGAAAAGAGAATACACATTTACAGTATTGAAAAATTTGCCCCAGGATCAGGCCATACTCCTAGCCATATAGATTGGAAGTATGGTGATATGCTATGCCATGTCATTTACCTAATTCTAGGTATCTTCCAGTAGTTCGCTTTGAATACACTGAATTTGATGATGGAATCAGTGTGTATAGATACTTGTGTACTTTTGTACAAAAGCTTCCAATATTATTCTGCTTGGAAGGTTTACTGAAGCTAGCCTATTGGTTGGATGATGTTTTGTACATTTTATCAGAACAAGAGAGTGTGTTGTTATTCTTTCTTGATGGTCAAGGTCACATATCAAGGTTACATCATGACTTGATGTTGTCACTTGGCACTTTCATGGACCTATCTGTAAGGCCAGGTCTCGGGTCTCGGGTCAGTATCATTTTTGTGTGTCCAAACTGTCACCCAGAAGCTGTTGTTAAAGATAATAGAATGAAATGTTTCCCCCTGTGAAATCATAGTGCGAGGGTATATCATGTACCTATCATGTGTATCAATAGCATGGTCATATCAGCAAGATCAAACTCACATGTGAAGCTTACTCACTTTTTATTTAGGAATGTAATTCTGAAAGTAGTTTAATTAAACTTATGTTTAACTCATAACTTCTGAATGTGTCATTTATTTTTTTTTTTGGTACTTTCATCAATGTTTTGATCATAGATCAACATTACCTATTTTTGTGTCAAGGCTCTAGCTCTCAAATTCTCATGGATAGTGAGATCAAACTGTATATTCATGCATTATGACCTAAGGTCATGTCCTATAACACACTTTTATGATCCAATTGTAAAGGTCAATGTGATTTTTCTTGGTTGGGCTGTAGTTTAGAAGCTGTTTAAGTAATGAAAATAAAATATTTTGGATGGTGTGTCTTCTACCACTATCAAGATCCTATCTGCAAAGTTAAGGACACAGCCATCTCAAGGTTACTTACTTGTGATATCATGGCTGTAACTTTAAGAAATTAAAACTAGTATTATCATACATTGTGAATTTTACATCTTGACTTTCTGTGACTTTCATAATCTTAGCCACAAAGTTACAGTCACATGCCAATATGCATATATTTATTGCCAAGTCTTGAACTAGAAACCGATATTTAGAGAGACGAAACTGAATATGCTCATATCCATGATAAGCTGACAGTGTTTCATATACATGTACCACTTTCATGGTTCTATCTTAAATGTTAAGGTATTCAATGTTTGTATCCAGGCAGTAACTCTGAAGCTGTTTAAGATATTAGGAAGAATGTATGTATACTGATACAGAGAGTGTGTTGCATACCATGTTCTACTTCATGTCTCAAGGTCAAGTTCAAGGCAGGAACGTTTCTGGTGTCATGTCAAATTATGATATGATTATTGATGCATTTTTACACCCATCTTAAATGGGGACAAATTATGTTAATGCTATATCCGCCCATCTTTCTGTTAAGATTTGCTTGTCCAACCCATAACTTTGTGACAGCTGGATAGATTACATGAAACTCTGCCCATGTAAGATGTAAGCTATGTCTTATTTCGGGTTGAAATGATAACACTCGCTTGTTAGTTGTGGGATTTATTACCAGATGAAATGGTACGAGATAACCCAGACCCCTAGGGTATAATTTTTTTCGAATTATATTCAATCCCTTGTCTTTCACTTGCGTGAAAGCCAAATGCTTTTCTTATTCACGAATATTACTGCTCGAGATGTTGTCCGTCTAAGAACCAGAGTAGGAATGGCAGAGGATTTTGTTAGTTTGGGGGGGGGGGGGGGATCGATGTTAATACTCGTGAATCCCGGGAATCATGCATCGCGATCAATCCCTCACTCGCTCACTCACTCATGACGAACACGCACACTGGTATACAACACAAGTCCTGGGTCACATACTCCCTCCCTACGTGTAAATGTCTCCTGACATTTAGCAAATTTGTGCTTGCTGCGTAAAAAGTACAAGAACAAATAACCCTGCGGAACTATACTTCAAGTCTTTTGAAAAAATAGAAAAAAACTATTAATCATACGTATGAAATGATTACGAATACAGAGCTTAATAAGTTTACTCTCCCTGCAGACAATACATAAAACCACTGAAATTGGAATTAAAACTAATTATTTAAAATAATAACTGAATTGTCGTCCTAAAATGCACTTGCTGTATTTAATTGACATTAAATGGGCTATCAGTAACTCATACGTAGTAAACCGTTTGCGAATACGCCCACTGGCCTAGCCGGTCGGGTGGTTTTCGGTCTCTGGTTGAACGCCTCAGCGGTTGCTGGCCTGAATCTTCCTGTGGCGTCGGTGGGCTTAGGATCAACCTCACAGACAACACAAGTCCTGGGTCACATATATATCATGACTAGACGATGTGTCACATGCCATATACAGGCCCCCCTGCCACTAGGTTAAGTTCACAGCAAGGCAAGGGAAATTGTACTTTTGTGATTTTGCACATTTTCTGGAGGATAAATTGTAAACTACTGAAGATATTTTAATGAAACTTGAACCAGTTATCATAATTTGAGATAACATAGCCATAACTTCAGTCTCTAGCTTAAGGTCACAGCCAGGGACAATATAAATCAGCGATCTCTGTCCATGTGCAGGTATAACATTTAAATCAATGAAGGTATTTTTTATGTAATTTTAGCCTGCTATATATCTGGATTTTATAGTGTCTCATGTATTGATAGTCATACCCTCTGCCCCTTTCCTTATCTAGGCTGTCACTTTTTAACCACTTAATATATTTTGATGAAATTGTATCTAGCTCCACACCTCGTCATGCAGCTGGCAAGTTTGTAGTTCTAAGGTCAAGGTCATTGGGAGGGAAAAGGGCATGAGATGGGCATATAATGTGCTGTGTGGTACTCTTGTTACTTAAGTCCTGGAGATTGTGTCACATATCACTGTTTTGGTGCCATCTTCAGAATCAAAATTGTAGACTTTGAGAGGGTTATTCTACATGCTTTTACCATCAACCCATGTGACACTGATGTGAAATTTTGGGTGCCTTGAGTATGTGCATCTAAGCCACCTATGTAGTGGAATTTTCATCAATTTTCTGTGTATGCAGCTATATCGGTATGGGATTAATAATGCATACAAGGTAAGAGCATGCAGACATCTTGCTTTTCTGAAGATTTCTTTTTGAAAATAACTATCCATAAGTTTACTATGGCACACATTTTGGTTTCAAAGAACTCTTCACATGAATATATTTGTAAAATACACTAAGAATTTGAGGAGTGTTCCAACTGCTAGGAGCTTCATAGAAAGTGAGAAATGACACGTACAATATAATACATTATTCATTTATCATCAATCCTGTATGAAATTATAAAGTGAGAGACACTTTGCAAGAGTTTTACATTTTGTGGAGAATTATAAACTGTCTGTTATGGGACCAACAAGAGTTTTACTTTTTCTGCAACAGCAGTATCTGAGGAGAACTGGAAACTGTATGTTAAGGGACTAACCATTTGTTTTGCCAGAGGGGGAGTGTGTCACCTTGAATTTTCTTTAAAATCAGAATTTTGTTTTCTATTACCTCAAGATAATGAATTCTTTTAAACTAATATAATGGATATAATAAGTTTGTGTCCACAAATCAGAGTGAGATTTTTTCAAGCTAATTGAGAGCTGGAAATTTGAAGTTTTTGGGGTAAAATATTCCAGCCCCCACACCCACCCCTTTCTGAAAATTAAATGGGCAGTCCCTGAGTTTAATGCAACCAGGAGAAAAATCTCTGAACCCAGTTTAACCTGCAAATTACAATTATTTTGTTTTTAACTTTTATTTCAATGTTAGCCTAGTAAGCCATATTTGATTCTTTAAAAGTATGTTTCATTAACCCCAATAAAATTCTCTTCATTTCTTGAAAAGTAGTCAAGAGTTGTGACCTGTTCAAAATATTTCCTTTTATACGTTCATGTCAATAAGCTGGCGGTATATGGGATTTACTTTGTCCATCTAGGCTATGTGTGTGGGTCTATGCTGAAATTCCAATACAACTTCACTCATTAATATTAAACTTTCACTCTTGGTAAACTTGGGATTAGTATGTGTTTTCCATATAGATAAACAGATAGAGGGTTCATCCTTTCATTATTTTACGAGAGAGAGAGAGAGAGAGAGAGAGAGAGAGAGAGAGAGAGAGAGAGAGAGAGAGAGAGACAGAGAGATGTGATTACGTAAACTTTCAATCGGTAGCACTTTTAGATGACCTCGACGATCCCATAACACAAGAAATTATCCACTGCTCTACAACTGTGTATAAAAACTGGTTTACTTCAAGGAGAATACATTACTATGTATTAAAACTCTTTCATCCCATCCAAGACAGCAGTAGATAGTCTTTTATTATCGCATACACTAATGTGAAACCATAAACATCCACTCTCACGACATTTATGCCTTAGATGAAATTTTGATTTGTCACGTGACCATATTATGTGTCAACCTCTATTTGTAGACGAGGAAAGCCCTACGTACGTCGAAGTTTGACCGTCTTTAAACGCAATTTTCAGCCTGTTTAGATCGAACACAAGCTTAATTTCAACATTGTCGACATTTCGAACCTAACAAAAAAAGAAAGCAAAGTAAAATTTTTGAAAATGTATGCAGTAGTGCTCCTTTAAGCTTATTCATTTTGTTTCAGTCAATATGTCCTGAAATTCCAATTATTCTATTTATAGCTTCATGCGTTTGACAAGCAGGAAGTTGGAAGATGCCAATATACAGTGATACAGAATATATCAAATATGCTTTGGTTTCTGTTTTTATATCCATATATGGGCACGATTGTTACCAAAAGAGTATTTTTTTTTTACCAAGGTTGCATTCCAACCAGCAATAATACGCCAATACTAATATGTTCTTCCGCTTTGTGCTTGGAGCGGGTTCATTAATGCGCAATTGTTGTATATATAAATATGTACGCTTCGAGATTATTTTAAAGTAATCCTGTTCTGGTTTTATTATTGTAAGTTTGACTGTCATTGGTCAAATATCTCAGTAGAGTACTTGTTACTTGGTTTAAACAATACACATTTTTGTCATCGTCGTCATCATCATCATTATCATCGTGCTAAGATACTCGAATATTTAGTAGTTACATCAGTATACCGAAGACTGAATGAAGGACAGACACTTCATATTATAGTATGGTCCCGATGGATTCTAAATCGTACCCAGTACTAAATCTCGGAAACTAACAGCATGCCACATCTCAAATGCAGATAAGAATATTAAGCTCCTACCATACCTTACACATTTCTTTCATTCTTGTCAATGTTCAATGTTTATGCATTATTAATCACACATTATTTTTGTATCCACAAATGACATCATACACGCAAGTCACCTGTTAGAGAAAGCGGTGTGTTCATATGGCATCATGTAATGGCACATATTAAAACAATAAGGGTGTTCAAATTCACACTACAAGAAACGTACACATTCGTCTCTTCTAGGACATTAACTTGGAAATAAAATCCAAAGCTGTCAGAAGCATACGATAGGACCTGAACAACGATTTAAGATTTTATTGTGAGGAATCACACGTTAGTGATGTTATGCATTGCCCAATTAATTCTCCATTTTTTGTCAGGATTTTTGTAAAAGGAAATAATTGTTTCTTACGACACCCTTTGCTCGATGAACTTTAAATTATGTATAGAGGTCTGAGAAGAAATATAACAGTGATATACACAAGCACAAAGTTTTGATCCACGCTACAACAAATAAAATCAATATTGTACAGCACAGCTTAATAACCGAATAGATGTAACTAACTCTGCTGATGATTAAAATGCTTCAATGTCATTTATGTTCTCAATTTTAAATACTATGTTACCCGACATCATAAATGGTTTCACCCGAAACTGTCCAATCCAACACGCGGAAGGATAAATCCGAGGGGGTGAAAATCACGTGATCAATGTTGATACACGTTGGAAACACTTCCGATTATAAACGGAACCTCCAACAGCACGAACAAAAAATGTCAATACTCGTGTATCACAAGTAAGTGCAGATAAAACGTATAAATGGCTTAGATGTCCGAATACCCCCAACCCCGCTCTATAGGGGATTCTTTTTCTCTATCTGGCACAGGGTAAGAATTGATCGTAAAATGTAGCCAGAAATGAAAGAGATGAGATAAAAGGAGATACAAAACTCGTGTGTAATTTTAGTTCCAGCTTATGGTGACAGCGTCAATTTTCATATTAATATTCCTAGGAGTTTTGTCACCTTAGCTTACACCTTACTGTCACAGGGTGTCTAATACCTGTATGTAATGGGATGTCTAATATCGGTCCTGGAGTGTCCAATATCGATCAAAAGAAACTAAGTATTCATTGCATCTTGTTATCGTCCACCATACAGATACCCTTTGGATAAATGTCATTACAGTAATTAAGTAAGGAAGATTTGTCACTTGTGTATTTTTATTAGTCGCGAATGTGGCAAATTATAACGAATAAATTTGAACATTAGCGTCACAGGGAAGGAAGGTTAAGTCAAGGGGAAACTCGTGTATATTATTGCAATCCACTAGGCAGACGATGCTATACTTTTAAATGTCCACTCTGGAGTCAAAATATGAAATAGTTGCTTTATCAATGATTGTATTTCATACACAACATGGACTATTCTGGCCTTTATTGTAATTCATATATTACAGTAAATATGCTGGTCATTACACGGCCCCCTTCTTGTCCATCTCCTTTATCAATGATTATAATTTATATATTACAGTAAATATTCTGGTCATTACACGGCCTATACTTGTCTATGTTATTAGCAAAACTTAGCTTGGTATTTAGTAATATAGTATTTACAATGTAACTTCCCTAATTTTAAATGTTATGAGACGATTTCCATGTTTTGGTAATGAGAGAGAGAGAGAGAGAGAGAGAGAGAGAGAGAGAGAGAGAGAGAGAGAGAGAGAGAGAGAGAAAATATTTCAAGCATTCTGCTACGAATATGTTCTATCGCTTACCACGCACTTGTATTGTTTACCATACAAATACAAATATTCTTGAGTCTTCTGTCCCACCCTGCTGACTCAGAATCCAAGGGTCAAGGGTTCGATACCTCCCCAGGCCAGCCCAGTTAGGCTGCCTCGGTATGTCCTTGGGAAAGGCGCTTAGCTCCCATTTCCTCGGCCAATAATATGTTAAAAGTGCCGTTAGCACCAATAACAAAAAGAAGAAGAAGAAGAAGAAGAACAACAACAACAAGCACACACACACAAAATAAAAATCTGACACAATCGTTTAATTTCTCAAGGGTTTTGCGGAGTATGAATGCCTGGTGTGATGTATGTTCCATGTGTTTCTATTTTTACCAAGTAAAGGACAATCAATACACCACGTATTATTATCAGGGGGGGGGGGGGTAGGGAGGCGAGTAATAGAGGCTTAAGTTTCATCGAACATTATCCCACAGGAAACAGACTGTATTTCCCGTAAAGAAAAGTAGAGATCGTTAACGACTACCCTTTAAAACGTTAGGTAAGTCTGGTATTTTGTACACCTATCTATCCATATGTCTTTCTAACTCTTTTTTTAAACAACAACAATGGTGTCATTAAACGACAAAGTAGCATACTTGAAACGGCAACAGCAGCTATTAATATACAAACAAAATGTTCTTTCTACAATTTTATAGAACAGGGGAACTAATAGGCTAAGCAGAGCGAATTGGATTCAGATTTAGTCGAACTTTGTCTCAGTTGAGCACCTATTGGGTTTTGCTCATTTAATTCATAAATCTATAAATAATAATGGTCGACGATTTACTCGATTACAGTGTCTTCCATTATTTATTAGAAACATTTCATGGTGACACCTGAATAGCTCTACACTATGATGACCTACCCCAACTCGCACCTCTGGCAAAATTCCAAGCATTTTATTTTCAGTGTATATTTTAACAAACTAAGAAGTTTAAACAGTTTATAACGGTCCAGACCTATCTTTAGTAGCACAGCAAGAGTCACCCACGCAGATCGGCAAGATGGGGGTTGAACATATATATTCCTTTTCTCTCAATATATTTAATATGAATAATGTACGTCCAATATCTAACTAAAATATTATTTTGACTATTTATTATTATAATTATATACAAATTACAATGTAAAGAATATACATATTCACATCGGTCGAGCCGAGACTCGTATTCTCGCGCGGACAAAGCGTGAACGGTAATGGGGAGCCCCCCCCCCCCCCCAGAAGAAGAAGGAGAGAGAGAGAGAGAGAGAGAGAGAGAGAGAGAGAGAGAGAGAGATGTTAAACAAGTCACAGAGACTCAACTTTGTTCCAATAATTATGACGCTAGAACGTATTTCCCGTGAAGTCAAGTTGCGGGCTTGGAATATATGAAAACAACCACCCGATCCATCTATTGTTTCAGCCTACAAGCCTGACATTATTGAACTTTTTTTAGCATTACATTGCAAAAGCAATTTATAAGTACAAACATTAGGATGCAAACATATGTCATAATCTCGATGATACGAAATATAATTGTATATGCAATTTAATCATTAATGACTTGTTCAAAAATTAGTTATTATCTGACGTATTCTGTTGTGCAAAAGTATATAACTTTCGACAACGCATTTAAAATTCATTCTGAATTTGCAGATATGATGGCTTCATTTTTTTCTATATTCGGCCGTGAACAAAAATATCGTGGTAAGTAGTTTCTTTTCAGTTTCCTAAAAAAATGGACAAACACATAATGTTACATTTTGTAAAGAACGACAATACCATGCAATCTTTAGAACAATACCCCGCGTGCATTGGGACAGATAGTTGGCGACATTGTAAACAAAAGTATTACTTAACCCGTGCAAGAACTATCAATGTACACGATGATTTGTCAAAGTAGGGGCATCAATGGGTTAAGAATAGCAACTCGGATTTATATCTAATCTACGTAGGACCTGCTTGGGTGTCACTCACTTAATTAAAAAATATATAAATATGAATCGTTGCCGGATGACTTGCTTTTAGTGTCTTCTATTGTGTATTTATAAACATTATTCACTCTGGAAGTATAAATAAAAATATAATATGATGACCTTTTTTGATGATGATGTTTTTATCTGCTAAAGATACATTTTTAACAGAACGTTTAAGAACGTGTCCACGTAACTTTATTAGGACGACAACTGTCACCTAAGCAGATAGGCAAGATTGGAGTTGGATAAATATATTTATTTTCCCCTAATATATTTAATATCATTCATTTATGTATTATTTTAAATCGAGGTGTAATAGTATATAAGAACTATCACCAGATACTAATTACACGGTAAAATATAAACACATTTAATTGATATTTTACATACTGGAAAGTTAGTATTTGATACGAACCCTATAGCAAAGACACTCATTTGACATGTAGTGATCTAGTTTGTAGACGGGTACCAATGAATAGTTCTTCCTGGTTCTCCTGACTTTTACTGTTACAGGTCAGACATCTGAAGTACGTGTGACAGAACACAAAGTTTGCGGGTTTAAAATTCAAGATTTTATATCCTTCCTAGTCAAGCTGAGTACAGCTGAGTACATAAGAAAAGAAAGAACGAAAGAAAGAAAGAAAATATGCAAAAGGAAATATTCAAACTACACAGATAAATACACAGAGAAACATTCACAACGTTAATTTCATTGTTTATTAATATTTCCATGGCTAGAAAGTATGCTTTAAAAAGATTGGTAAATTGTATATATCACTAGACTACTGTGTTATTTATGTTACTATACCCATATCATAATGTTCAGATATGTAACACGTGTAATAAATTATTTATTTTATATTTTTTTTAAAGGACGCCGGTGGGTTAAGAAAGGTTTTTCGTCCTCCACCATTCTGAGTTTGAAAATATCTATCAATGTTAAATCAGAATAGCATTTCGTTCACAAGTTTATAACATTTGTAAAATGTAGAAATTCAAGTGATTGAAGATATATATTAGATCTTCCCTATTATCTTCCAAAATTATCGTGTGTAGGCTTGTGCCATGATCACCCACCTATTTCGAGCCTCCCATACTTTTTTCTATTTACAGATTTTAATGATGTTAATAGGAAGTTTAAGTTAGTAACCGAATTAAAGTATCACGTTGGCAGTCGTTGACCGAGATAGGTGAGATGGGGGTTGACTTCCAAGAAACACTTATTTAGGAAAAGTATGGATTATGATTGATTTCGAAATTTTGAAATGTGATATATATTACAATCAATGGAATTTAAAAGATTCGACCAAGTAATATGTGAAATACAGAAGGAAAGGGCTACGTTTTATATTTAGGATAGATTAATATTGACAATACCACCTAACACTTGTGTCAGCAGGTAGATTACCCTGGAATCATTGAGCTACGTGACAATGCATGTTGTACCCAGTTTACTGCAGATATCTTCCTCGTTCTCGTGACCCACACTACCGAAGGTAATCACGGTACCTTTAAATACGACATACATAATAAAGATGTATGGAATTTAAGTCTGATAAATAAGACAAAAAAAAAAAAAAAAAAAGAACGATTAAAATAAGGGGTGGGTGTGGAATTGAAGGTAAAAAAGTAAAAGATATAAAAATGCAGAAAATGAACTGGCATCTCGTGTGAATTTATTGGACCCATGTGTTCTCACAACCTGCTCTATTTTCGATTATTTATTTATTCATTATTTATTTATTTTTGAATCCATTTTTGCTACATTTGCAAACCAAGTTTTATAACACTTCACAACGTATTATATTTACACCAGACATCAGAGCAGAAACATTTGAATAATTTAGATTTTTAATAAACGACATTAAAAATATAAAGGACTTGTAGTTAATTAAGAGATATTTCGTTTGTTCGGTACTAATTTTGCTTTTCATTCAAGTAGAGTTCCGTAACGTATACTAAAAGTTGGGGTCGAAGTGGATATCTGATGGAAATGGTTCTACAAAGCCAGACATATGATTAACCAGTGTATCTACCTATCTATATTTCTATATATGTATGTATGTATGTATGTATGTATGTATGTATGTATGTATGTATGTATGTATCTGTTATAACATACTTCCAATTCTTTACCACCTTGTAGTATTTTATGATCGGTTCAAATTGCAATAAGGCGGCATTTAGAGTAAGTATGATAACTACTTTAAATAGCTGAATTGTATTTTTCAATTTCATCATAAATTATTCTGGTTATAATTTCGGGTGAACACATTTTTTATATTTGGATCAAAACTTCCTGGCACAGGGCTAGGGTCAATCCAAGATTATATCACTCAAATGAACACGTATTTTCTTACAAGGAACACAATATACATGGGTGGCAAAAAACCGAACTCGAGATGGTAATTTGTGATGTATCATGAATCTCAGGCTTCCTAAAAATATATTTATTCTATCTTATCCTCTTTAAAGCGATACAATTTTAAATTAGATCAATATATCACTTTTAATTATATAAACATGGGTTATTCTGGCTATGTGAAGAATAATATGAAGTTTACAATAAGAAATTCGAGAATGTCAAATTCCTGATTTGGACAGCTATCTCCAAATCTACCTAACCCATGTTATACACTCACCAAGTCCACGCTGTACTAAATTTGCACTATCAGGTTCAACAATGCAATAACTGGGTGGTTTATATCTAAACACAGACATCCTTGGAATGAATTGCCCCTCCTATCTAAGCTTTGTGCGATTCATCACCGTTATCACCAAGAGATAAAGTAGTTACATTATTTAATCTCATAAAAGGCGCTGGTAGGTTTCATCGTTCTAATGAAGACCTAGACAATATATATATATATATATATATATATATATATATATATATATATATATATATATATATATATATATATATATATATATATATATATATATCTTAAATTTGAATTGTCTTTTGTTCAGCTGTGTCAGTTTATAACATTTGTAAAATGGAGAAATGTAAGTGATTGAAGGTGTATATTTGATCTTCCTTTATTTCTTTCTTTCATACTAACTGTTTTTATTTTCCGAAACCGTCTTGTACAGGCGTGCACCATGATGACCTATTCCTTTTGTTGAGCCTTGCGTACATTTTTTCTAAGTATTCTATTTACAGATTAAATGATAAAAATAGGAAGTTTTAGTTAGTAACCGAACTTAAGTGTCACATTTGCAGTGGTTTACTGAGATCGGTGAGATGGAGGTTGAATATCAATAAAAACTAATTTCTACAAGTATGGAATGTAATTGATTTTGGAGTTTTGAAAAGCGACATATATTACGAATTGTTTAGATTAAAATATATGATCAATTAAAATGTGAAATACATAATTAAAGTGTTATTTGTTTGTATATAGAATATATTAATATTGACAACACCCTTAATCCCCTGGAAATGTTGAGCTACATGACTATGCATGTTGTACCCAGTTTATTGTAGATATCTTCCTCGTTCTTGTTACCGACGCTATTGAGGGTCAGGTCAGGGCACCGTTAAAGACGGAAGACATGATAAAATGTGTCTGCAATTTCAGTTTGAAGAATAAACAACAGAACGTTAGAAAGACAGAAACAAGATGGAGGGAAATAGCTGATAAAAGGATGAAAAGAGAAGACAAAACATTGCAGAAAATGAACTAGCATCTCTGATGAATTTATTAGACCCATGTGTTATCGCGACCTGCCCTATTTTCGAGTATTTATTTATTCATTGACTTTTTAAAATCCATTTTACTACATTTGCAAACCAAGTTTTATAACACGTCATAATGTGTTCTATTGACAGCTCACATAAGCACTCACACATATGACTATCATGGCTTTTTCGTAAAAAATAGAAAGGAATTGTAGTTTGTTTAAAGATATTTAGTTTCTTTATTACTAATTTTACTTTTCGTTAAAATTAAGGCCGTAACGTATGCTAAAAGTTGGAGTCGAGATATAAATGTCAGGGACATGATTAACTATTATATATATCTATTTAATCATTCCACATGTTATAACATAGTTGTAATTATTTACCACCTTGTATTATTTTTAGGCTAGGTTTAAATTGCAATATGGCGGAATTTAGAGAAAGGAAAATTAGGCTTATTCGTGTTTTTCAATTTCATCATATATATTTCTGGTCATAATTTCGGGTGGACACATTTTTGATATCTAGATCAAAACTTCCTTGTAAAGGGAAAGGGTAAATCCAAGATCCTCTCACTCAACTGAACACGTATTTTCTTACAAGGAAGAAAATATACATGGGATGGGTGGCAAAAGACTAAACTCGAGATGGTAATTTGTGATGTATCATGAATCTCAGGCTTCCTAAAAATATATTTATTCTATCTTATCCTCTTTAAAGCGATACAATTTTAAATTATATCAATATATCAATTTTAATTATATAAACATGGGTTATTCTGGCTATGTGAAGAATAATATGAAGTTTACAGATAAGAAATTCGAGAATGTCAAATTCTTGATTTGGACAGCTATCTCCAAATCTACCTAACCCATGTTATAAACTCACCAAGTCCACGCTGTTCTACATTTGCACTATCAGGTTCAACAATGCAATAACTGGGTGGTTTATATCTAAACACAGATATCCTTGGAATGAATTGCCCCCTCCTATCTAAGCTTTGTGCGATTCATCACCGTTATCACCAGGAGATAAAGTAGTTACATTATTTAATCTCATAAAATCATAAAAGGCGCTGGTAGGTTTCATCGTTCTAATGAAATGCTTGACAATATATATAGATCTTAAATTTGAACTGTCTTTTGTTCAGCTGTATCAGTTTATAACATTTGTAAAATGGAGAAATATAAGTGATTGAAGGTGTATATTTGATCTTCCTTTATTTATTTCTTTCATACTAACTGGTTTTTTTTCCGAAACGGTCTTGTACAGGCGTCCACTATGATGACCTACCCCTTTTGTTGAGCCTTGCGTACATTTTTTCTAAGTATTCTATTTACAGATTAAATGATAAAAATAGGAAGTTTTAGTTAGTAACCGAACTTAAGTGTCACATTTGCAGTGGTTTACTGAGATCGGTGAGATGGGGGTTGAATATCAATAGAAATTCATTTCTAAAAGTATAGAATGTAATTGATTTTGGAGTTTTGAAAAGCGACACATATTACGAATTGTTTAGATTAAAAGATATGATCAATTAAAATGTGAAATACATAATTAAAGTGTTATTTGTTTATATATAGAATATATTAATATTGACAACATCCCTTAATCCCCGGGAAATGTTGAGCTACATGACTATGCATGTTGTACCCAGTTTATTGTAGATATCTTTCTCGTTCTTGTTACCGACGCTATTGAGGGTCAGGTCAGGGCACCGTTAAAGACGGGAGACATGATAAAATATGTCTGCAATTTCGGTTTGAAGAATAAACAACGGAAAGTTAGAGAGACAAAAATAAGGGGGAGGGAAATGGCTGATAAAAAGAGAAAAAGAGAAGACAAAACATTGCAGAAATTGAACTTGCATCTCAGATGAATTTATTAGACCCATGTGTTATTACGATCTGAGGGGTATATATACATGAAAAGAACATCGGGCACATCCTGCTCATTTTTGTGAAGGTCAAGGCTCATTCGTTCATTCAATTATTATATTTATAAATAAAATACTACATAATATTATATTAATCATTGATAAACTGAACAATAATAAACTGAGATCTAGTATTTTGCGATTTCAACAATATTATTGTACTTCAGCGCCACATTGAAGAATGATTCAGGCACAAATATAACACGTGTATAATGCCGTAAAATGATTTGTTGATTTATATTCTTGTTTTGAATCTACTTTCGATATCAAGTTAGCCTAACTCATAACTGTTTTCACTCTACTAGCGATATCAAACTAGCCTAACTCAGTATTGCTTGAATGGTTTACAGTTCATTTACGATTCCGAGTTACCTCGGTTAAAAGTTAGGTACATATAAAGTTAAATTGCCTAGCACGACTCAGACTGGAACTGAACTGATACAGTATTCTTCCGGTGTTTTATGTTTCCACACGTGGTTTTGTGTTTAAATATTATAACCGAGAAAAATTGTCTACACTCGAAGATTATAGTTAGCGCTAATCATCGTCATCGGAATAAGGCTGCGCCTATCCACTAATATGGATTTACTTCTAACTCAAAATGGCTTAGACGTGCCTAGTGTTAAAAATCAAAACTTCTTGGTGTCTACATTGATCAACACCTCACCTGGAATATACATATCGATCACATATGTGCAATGGTCGTCAAAATGAATAACTCTCTTAAAAATACTGTCGAAATGTTTATGTTCCCAGTCGCTTGAACTTTATTTTTCGGGATTTATACTAAGACTGATAGACTACGACTGTACGATATGGGGAAACGCATCCAATTATAATCTATCCAGAATTGACAATTACGTAATTCAAATTCCCTTGCTAGGTTTAAAAATCTCCTTAAAGAAATTCTTTCTTAACCAGCTGGAACGATATATTAAAGGCACCCAATTTTATGAATGTTATCACTGTATCGAGAAATAATCTGTGCCCACTACAGTACTAAGATCACTGAAAGTTCCAGCTGCAAAGAGCTCTTCGAGATTACTAACAAGCTAATGTCAAGGAACAAATGCACACCTCTTCCAACTACCTTCTCTCCAGTCGACCTTCCTGACCAGTTTGCAAATTTCTTCCGTGACAAAGTACAAACCATTAGAGATAAGCTTGACAACACAATTTCAACTGACTCATCGTCGCCATACAGCTGCGATACAGAATTTCAACGGCAACCGTTAGCAGCATTTGAACCTGTTTCTATGGATTTAGTACGTACAATCGTGACGAAGAGTGCCCCAAAGTCATGTGAACTTGATCCGATTCCAACATCACTGCTGCTTGAGTGCTTAGATCCAATATTGCCTTCACTAACTGATGTTATTAATACTTCTCTCTCATCCGGTGAATTCCCATCATTTTTCAAAACTGCCATTGTAAAGCCTCTGCTGAAGAAACCAACACTTGACCATAACGATTTAAATATCTACCGCCCAGTTTCTAACCTCCCATTCATGTCAAAAATCTTAGAAAAAGTTGTTCTATCCCAACTTGTTACTCATCTGAATTCAAACAGTCTTTTTAGCAATGTACAGTCTGCATATCGTCCTCGCCACAGTACCGAAACTACCCTTCTGAAAGTAGTTAACGACCTTCTCTCTGCTTTGGATAGTGGAAAGATTACAGTCCTCACCCTCCTTGACTTGTCTGCAGCATTTTACACAATATACCATGATATATTACTTCACCGTCTCCAGCATGTATTTGGCATTCACGATACAGCCTTACTATGGGTTCAAGTCCTACTTGGTCAACAGGACACAAATTGTGTCCGCAAATGGAAAACACTCCAGCCCAGTTAATCTATGTTTTGGTGTTCCATAAGGTTCTGTTCTTTGACCTGTTCTCTTCATTCTATACACTCAGCCGCTCTCAAGTGTCATAGATAGTCACCCAGTGTTTCACCAATTGTACGCTGATGACACCGAAATATACAAATCGAGCCACCCAACTGAAGTTGATGCTACCATCCAAGGTGTAGAGAGGTGCATTTCCGATGTGAAATCATGGATGACATGTAGCAAGCTGCAGATGAATGATGATAAAACTGAAGCCATTCTGATTACAACACAAAGACTTTCTCATTCACATCCTTTACCTCAAACAATAAATGTCAGCAACACCAACATTAAATTCACACAGTCAGTACGAAACCTAGGTGTTACTCTAGACAGTACTCTCTCATTGCACCAACATGTCATGAACATATGCAAGGCTGCATATCTTGAGGTGAGACACATCAGCTCCATTCGCAATTATCTTTCAGTTGATGCCACTAAAACACTTGTGTGTTCCTTAGTACTTTCAAGACTGGACTATTGTAACTCAATTCTATCTGGTTCTTCTCAGTATCTACTCCAGAAACTTCAAAAAGTTCAAAACACAGCTGCTCAGATCATTCTTAGAGTACCACGAACAGAGCACACCTCCCCCTGCTCTGTATCCTACACTGGCTACCCATTAGATCCAGAATCAAACTCAAAATTTGTTCTCTGTGCTACGTTTCATTGACTGGCTCCAGTCCAACATACCTATCTCACCTCACCCATGTGTACACACCAGCAAGATACTTACGCTCCTCTTCCGACACTCGTATTCTCATTATTCCCACTATCAAAATGAAGTCATACGGACGTTCTTTTGCATACCAGGGCCCAGCAACGTGGAACGAATTGCCCACTGAACTTAGACACAAAGACACAGTGATCTCATTCAAGAGCGCTCTTACAACTCACCTATTTCGACTGCAAGAATAGACCTAAACACTTAATAATGTTTCCTTACCTTAACTATTTTCAGCATGTTTTTGTTTTCTAATTTCATGGTGTTTGTTTTTCGTAATCATATCATTATATATGTTTTTAGGTGTTATCTAATGTTGTAAAGCGCTTAGAGCTTCTAAAGATTAGGCGCTATACAAAGTCCTCATTATTATTATTATATCTATGTATATATGACTTCTGACATGCTGATATGTGTATACCTGTGTATAGTATATTGTTCATATATGTACCTGTTGACCTCTATAGTTACATATTTTAAATGTGTGAGTACATGTGTGAGCATACCTGAGTGTGTGTAAGTGATTTTTATTTAACATAACCTGTTAAAAAAATTGAGGACCACATGACAGATGGATCGTTCATGACCAAATGTGTTATCCTCGTTAAATAAAGATTATTTTTATCATTATTATTAATATTAAATATTATTAATATTAATATTATTATTATTATTATTATGTCGTCGTATTAGCCATCACTGACATAGTCGTTGTCTTCTACCTTCTCCACATTAATATCAGTATAAGTATTACTAGTAGCAGCAGTGGTAGTAATTGTTACTGTTGTTATTTACTTATTTATTTCCTTTATGACGATGATGTCGCCGATGACGAAAACGATAATGATGAAGATGAATTGAAAGTAATTCTCAATATATCTGGGGGGCCCTGAGTGGCAGAGTGGTGTAAGGCGCTCGCCTTTACCGATCACGCATCTCACCGCTGTCATAATAAGTTCAAGTCTCAGTTCAGCCAACGTGGGTATGTAAGTAAGCTTGTCAGTAGCTTCCCGCGGGTCGGTGGTTCTTCTCTGCCAAATCAGCTGGCCACCATGTATAACATATCATGTGCTGAAAAATGGCGTTAAGCTCCTCAAAACCAAAACCAAACCCAAACTATTTGTAACTCAAATATATTTTAAATCTGTGTAATATTGTATTGCGGTCATGTCATGACATTAAGCCATTTCAAAATGTACGGTTTAGTTTTATATGACCTTTCCTATTCATAATTACCTAACGGTATACATGTTCTCGTTTATTTCCATGCAGAATGTGCAGGACCACAAATAAGATCTTTTTAGTAAGTCATCAGTCTAAGGGAGGAAACTAAAAAATGTATACCTACATCAGCTGGCAGTAGTATAACTGTGTGAAGTATAGCTCGGTTGCTATTCGAATAATTGACCTGTTTTCACATTTCAGAAATGCCTTAGTAACAAATTAAATCTACGATTGATACAGGGTATCATCTAGTGAGCTATTAATCTCTATGACGACAGAAAAAATATAGTAATGCTAATTGATTAAAGTAATAATGAAACATGAAGTACAGTCATTCGAATAGCGACCAGCCTTGAAACAGACACTTTTATACTACTATGTTCACAGTAGTAAAACACAAACTGTGTATGCTTTAGCATAGCATTGCTGGCATATCCAATAACTGCGCATGTTGAGTTCCCTTACTCAATCAGGAGTTATACAATAATAATAATAATAATAATAATAATAATAATAATAATAATAATAACAACAACCACTGGGCCAGAAATGTGATAGTAGTGTAGATCAATAAAACACTGCGTAAACTGAAGCTTTGCATTGTTAATAGAGTCAACAACTGCACCAGAAATTATATGGCAGTGTAGATAAACAAAACACTAATTATGCAACAATGTTACAAGGCAACTAATTTGAACTTATTAGATAGTCCTTGATTGGTTCAGACAAACTTACAAGTACAATCAACAGGAACAATTCGTCAAATGTTTAAATGGTGGTTTTAATTTTAATACTAACATTTTGAATAATGTAATACGGCAACTAACAACAAAAGCAGTGTCTAATGCATAATGATACAGAATATTGCTACCAGACAACTTTTTTTTTCCAGTAGGACAACTAGAATATTGACGTACAACAAGATGGAAAACTAAAGGTACAAAAGTAGTTTTCTGAAGCTATAACTTGCAAGCAGCATTGAAAACTCCATGCACACTTGTTGGAGAACTTTACTACAAACGAACACTCTCTTGTTACAATCGATCATTTTACTCATTAAGAGATGAAAATGGCACCTGTTACCTCTGGGACGAAACACAAGGTGGAAGAGGTTCATGCGAGATTGGAACTTGCTTACTAACGTACATTAATTCCATTGCAAGCAACCATTTAGTGAAAGAAATAACATTTTATTCTGATATCTGTGGATAACAGAACAGGAACCAGTATGTGTCCTCTGCATATCTCTATGCCATGAGCCAAACAAGCACACTCAAAGTCATCAACCATAAATTCTTTGAGCCAGGCCATTCTTAGATGGAAACAGTGGTCTATGTCCCATCTCAGTGGCATACTGTCATATCTCTTTCGCGAAGAAAAAAAACCTTTCATAGTTGTGTCAATGAAGTATACAGATTTCTTGGATCTGAAGTCATTTTCAAAGAAGTTTTGTCCAAATATGAAAGTCAGCACCAGAAATACAAAAAATAAACTGGTTAAAATTGTCTGAATAAAGGTAGAGAAAACATCCCCAAGAACTGTATTTCTTAATGAAACATTTGATGAAAATGCCTTCATGCAAATTAAAGTTTCGTCAAGTACAAGGTCAAGGAATCAACTGCCAAACTTACATGTACCAAGTGAATTGGAATCAAGCTACACCGAAAAAATACCAATATCGAACAATAAGAAAACAGATCTACTATCTCTTTGTCACAGTGGGCTCATTCCGGAGGAATTTCGTCCATATTATGAAGGAATACCAACATCAAAGCATAAAAAAGATTGCCATCCAGTGCCAGATGTATCAGAAAGTGAATATGAATCTGACGATGAATAATTAAACAGTACTGTGACTGAAATGCATCAGTAGCTTTCAAAGGGAGTAATAATACAAATAATTATTCTTGTACATATCTGTTTTAAAAGTGCATGATAAGTAATGCAAAATATACAATGCCATGTTATCCTGAATACAAAAAGTAACATTCTTTTTCACTTTTATTATTTTGCTCATATTTAAAAGAAACAGTAGTCTAAAGCTTAGAAGTTGTTTTAAGGATTGTATATTAAATGATGTACAATACACAGAGAATAAATCCGCAAAATTGCACATCAAACGTTCATAGTCGATGATTTATTTTATTGCAAAAGGGTCTATTTGACAATAACATACTTTTTATAGCAAGTTGTATGTAAGCATCAAGGTGCCATATGTCAAATAGCACCTTGATGCTCAAAAGGTTTCAAATATTCTGTGTATGCATCAAGGTGATATTTGACAAAAAGGGCATAACTTATAAATATATGAGTGTCTCGATATTAGTATTGCAACATTTTTATTACACTGATGTAAGCTACAAAAAACATATAGATAATGCTTATATCATTTAGATAAAGAGTGCAAATCTTTAAACAGCGTTTTCTCAAATATCTTAAAACTTCAGATAGCACCTTGATGCACTAAGGGGTCGAATTATAGTTCATGGGCTGAAAAGCTATCACCGTTCCTCAGAAACAGACGTATTACTATCAAATATCTCCCTACAAAGCCTAATGAAATTTGTGACAAAATAACAGATACTTCTTTATTGTACTTTATTGCTCGCACAACTAAAACGGGCAGTGCAAATGTTTTCTACCCAGCAGAGGGCACTTCAGATTTACCTCAACGTAGCCTATATATGATAAACTATCTGTATCTTCCTGTCTTCTTCAATACATCAATAACAAGACTGATATCCTGTTAAGTGAACTGTTCATCTTCTTCTTCTTATGTGGTCATGCCTACTAGCTATACTTTTACAGCCACTATTACGAGTTTTAATTTTAATGCAATATTCCTGAAAACAAAAACAAAATGAAACATGCTTCTTAATTATTAAAGACCAAATCAAACCTCTACACAAGTCAACTATAATAGTAGACCTTTCAAATCAGATTTGACTTTGATATGCTCTTTGAAAAACACCTAAACTTTATTTTCTGCTTAAGTTTTGAAAAGCCAAAGGCAGAACTGAAAACAACCTTTTTGAGACAAAATAATTAAGATATGAGTTAGTTAAGAACAGAAGGAGCCAAAATGTTTAAGCAATACACTGTGTGCAGTTTTGGCTCGCAAATAACTTGTCAACCATACTTAAGTTAAACAAGGCAGTTTTGAATCCAATAAATTAGTCAAAGCTTCAAAACCCCAATACTGAAAATCAGTTCTCGTATATAAATACGGTCAGAACATTAACTATTTTGACACTAAGAGGTCAAGGTCCGCGAAAATGGTAACAAAAGAAACTAAAAAACAAGAATAAAAAACAACAACAAAATAAGACACATTCAAGTGAACCCAAGTAAATGCTGATGCTTTGTCTTCACTTAAACTGAATAGCACAGGCAATTATAGCCAAAGGAAAAACTTCAAATCGGAATCAGTGATAATGTAACAAATGATATTTAATGCGATTGAATATGTTGTATTCACACCAGCAGAATATACACACAGACCAACAAAATATAACTAAGAAAATACACACATTGCTTTAATAAATGCTTAATTAAGATTAGAGATATTGATAAATTTTAAGCTATATTAAAAATATCAGCAAATGTATATTGAAATAGTTGAAAGCAAAAACAAAAGATTCAGATAGAGATCACGACAACCTAACTGGTAAATATAGAGGATCAGCACATAAATGAGTGTAATTTAAATTACCAGTATCTTAGATATATACCTATATGTATACATAATCTATCTGAATATGATTCTCATTCATGAATATACTGGTAAAGATGTTCCTAAACAATAAGTCTGTATTACATCCAATAAAGCTATAACTATATTTCATTTTCAAAACATTCCGTTGTTGATAAGTTCGAAAAAGAGGTTTAATAAAAAGATCATTAAGATCTTTTAGATAGTTTTAGTTTGTTTTATGTCAATCTTTAGTTAAATTTACAATACATCTAAATGATGATAAATTCACAGATGCGAAAAGTAGTTTTGTGAAGTCAAAAATAAATATATCCATATGAATAGAATTGATTTTTTAAAATATAAATTTATAGAAAGAAAACTACCTAAAATTTGTCATTTTATTCCAATTTATTAGGATCTGGAATTAGAGAAGATGATGACGAATACGTCAAGAAGCAGCCCGGAAATATTTTATTTTAAGAACTTTAGGAGCTCTTTGCAACTTCTATGTGAAGAAAGACACATACGTGTTATGTGATATTTTTTAATGAATTCTTATCTGTGTGTTTCAATAATTATAAAGTGGATACTGACGACCATTTCAGCGCACCAGGACTAGACCATGATGTTAGCTTGAAAATGGTTGGTGTCAAATTAGAGCTGAGGTGGAAGTAGCACGATATAGCATAGTTATTCTAAATCAAACCATTATAAATACCATAATAATAAGGTAGGATGTAGAGTATAACTCATCTCTTCCATTAACAGTTACAATCTTTATTCTTTGATTATGAGCTAAATACAAATACTCTCTGCTAAAAACATTGAATGAGCAAAAAAGAAATGTGTGTATATATATATATATATATATATATATATATATATCAAATAAAAGTAATCGAAAATGATTTAATGTCTTGAAGAGTTTATGAAAGCCTTGGAGGAATTCAAGAAGTATATTTAGAAATACCATTGCATTTGCATGGATATTTTAAAGATTGCCCTTTAGCACCCGCAAACGAATTCCAAAGGAGTCTGATTTGTCTCTTTTACAGACGAATTTGATTGAATTTAAAAAATAGTACAAAACCTTCAGTAGCTAAATTATTGTGCACGTTTAAAAACAAAGAGATATGTTATCGATTATTGTAATTTGACATTGTATGTTAACCTAGGATAAAAACTGAATTATATATATATATATATATATATATATATATATATATATATATATATAGAGAGAGAGAGAGAGAGAGAGAGAGAGAGAGAGAGAGAGAGAGAGAGAGAGAGAGAGATTTTGTTCTATCAAGGGACGTGGCTACGTTCATAAGTATAACTAAATGCACCTCTGAGACAAAAAATGGCCAATGACTTGGAAAAAGATTTCAAATTTATGAATAATACTGTGTTTGGTAAACAGATGGCAGTTCTTATAAAGAGAACAAAAGTACGAATATGCACCTATGAAGAAAAATATTTTAAGTTACAAAAATATGTTTAATTTGCGAAGAGAAAAATAATAGATAAGGTTATTATATTAAAAAGTATTAAGAACAAAATAAAGAAAAAAACTAACAAAACCAATTATTGGTGGATTTACAATATACTACGACAGTAGTGATAAATGAAATTGTTTATGATGGATACTGATTTTCTATTTATTCATGTATAAATAGATAATTTGAATGATGATATAAAGAAGAATATTCAAATGTTTATATGTCAACATGTTTGGCAAACCATAGCCAAATAACAAAATACCAATACCTTTTAAGGATGAATTAAACAGCATACCGATACAAGAATTTTGTGGAAATAGAAATAAGCTATATTGTTTCAGAACAAACGCAGAAGAAAAAGAAAGCATGCATGGATATTAAGAAATGTGTTATTAAAAATAATATAAAATTTTATATGTACAATGATACTTCGTTTCTGGAAACTGTAAGTCGCCAGAGATAAATTCAGTTAGATCCTACTCTCACAAAATGTACAATATTACGTTGAATAAGGTTGCCCTTTCATTCTATGACGATAAACGTTATTTAATGGATAACATAAACACATTTCCATATGGTGTACTCCCGACTATTCGAAGGTTGCACTCGTTCTAACTTGTAATTAAACTGAACTTTTTCAAATATCTTTTAGCTTAACGACTATTTCATGTTTCACAACTTTAAGTACAACATTATTTTCTTTAAAAATATGTTCAATAGACTTGTTGCAACAGGTTGAGACTGGGTTGGGATTGGATTTAGCGAAGACACCGAAAGCAATTTCGTGAATGAGATGGTTTTATTTATAATGTAAATGAACGGTGAATGAATCTGTCACCATACTCGATCGCATAAAGTCCAACAATGAATTTAACAGAATGATGCGCGCCGAGTTCAACAACTGATATGAGGAAATGATATAGTTCCTAAATGAAACTAATCAGAACATGTAATTTCAGCGAGTAATCAAACAAGAATAAACGTATGGAACTTATAAACAGATATGATTGATAAATTGATATATCACTGCGAGTTAACCAGTACTTTCTTCCGAGGCAACGTCACCATCGACCCCAGCATACGAGCTGCACGTAACCCCACAGAGTTATATGACTCCCCGTCACAAAACAGCTAAAAATATATTGACTGAGCCATGTAGTACACGAGACACGGTGAAGCACGAACACAATAATATAAATTACGCATGCGCACATGAATTGGTTTCGTTACACATTAAATCATTTCGTTAGAACTACTGTACAAGATTATTATTATAATAACCACGTTTGTACATCAATATATTCTTATATAATGTAACAGAAATAAAATGGAACCAACAATGTATATAAATTCAACAAGCAATTTATTCATCTGTAATAAAAATGAAAATTCAAAATACACTTTCAATTTGTGAATTAAATTCCAAATAATCCTAAATGTCCTAAACACTAGTCAGAAATTATAGAATGTTCCGAACGAATGAATGATCCGAGTGAATGAATGTTCCGAATGAATAAATGTTCTGAATTAATTAATGTTCCGAATGAATGAATAGTCTTGAATGTCATGATGTACCACAACGATACAATCCAGAATATCTTTGATAATGCCCACAAATATCCAAAAGTCATATAATTCAAACCAAAGGTTAATGAGCAATTTATAGTAATTCCAATGAATGTTCAAATAAATAATTCATTTCGAATTATGTTTACAGCACTAGAGCATTACAGCATTACAGCACAACTTTAAAAACTCTAATCATTAAATGATTCCAAACAGCCTGATTATTCCAAACAGAATGATCATAAAAACAGGAATGTTTTTAACACATAATATACAATTGGAATCATCATAATGCGTTCATCAGGTTCTTATATACTCTTTGCAAATGGCCTATTTCACAACAGGACACGTATCATCTAATGACCCACAATGCAATATAAAATGCGTCATTCGAGTGGGAAAAGTCCCATCATTGTTGTACATAGCTGTGAATATTTGTTAACAAATCTGACCTTGAACCCAAAGGTCAATAAATACCTTGTTGACATCTTAACCAAACTTAAAGTGCGAATTATTATTTGACCATATTTTAAAGTACAGTCATAGACCACACGTTTAGGCACTCATTATAGATTCTGTGTACATATCAATATGTCAGACATGAATAATCACACTGAATTATAAGAACTCGAACATTACTATTCCTTCAGTGCAAGCAATGTATAATTGAATTCAATTTGTAAGTTCAGTTATAGAAATGGCTAACTTGAAAATAAACCTCTCGGGTAGCACTGTACGCGGAAACGAAACCAGAGTACATTTTCGTTCATATATAATTTGAACAAAATACCACTAAAAGCCTAAATGTTTTGAATGTACAGTGTCAGTAATATAAATGTTTTGTATGGACACTCTCTATTCATATAAAAGTTTTGTATGTAAACTGTCTATTCATATACTTGTTTTATATTTACACTGTCTATTCAGATAAATGTTTGGATGTACACTGTCTATTCATATACGTGTTTTTATGGACACTGTTTATTCATATAAATGTTTTGTATTTACAGTCTATTCAGATGAATCTTTTGTATGTACACTGTCTATTCATATACATGTTTTGTATGGACACTATCTATTCATATAGCTGGTTTGTATTTACACTGTCTACTGATATAAATGTTTTGTATGGACAGTCTATTTATATATAAATGTTTTGTATGGACACTGTCTATGTATACAAATGTTTTGTATGGACAGTGTCTATTAATATAAATATTTTGTGTTTACACTATTATATAAATGTTTTGTATGGACAATGTCTATTGATATAAATGTTTTATATTGACACTGTATACTTATATAAATGTTTTGCATGTACACTGTCTATTGATATAAATGTTTTGTATTGACAATATCTATTTATATAAATGTTTTGTATTGACACTGTCTATTTATATAAATGTTTTGCTTTTACAATGTCTATTCATATATATGTTTTGTATTGACACTGTCTATTCATATAAATGTTTTGTATGTACCCTGTCTATTGATATAAATGTTTTGTACGGACCCTGTCTATTTATATAAATGTGCTGTATGGACACTGTCTATTAATATAAATGTTGTGTATCTACACTGTCTATTCATATCAATGTTTTGTAAGGACACTGTCTATTCACGTAAATATTTTGTATTTACAATCTGTCTATTTATATAAATGTTTTGTACAATAAATTTTAATTGACTTTACTTGAATTCATACTGCTCCACAACCGCATGAGAAATCTTGCACAGGAACATTTGTACACTGTTAGAATTTACTCTTTTGTTTTGTTCTAAAATGTTATTTTTGTAAACAAAGCAAAAAAATCTACAAGTTTAGGTGAGGTGTTCTCTCTCTCTCTCTCTCACTCACTGTTGTTGCGGAATTTAAATTGTAGTACTTACCTGTTATAGTGCCTGGTAGTTCATTGGTGCAAAGTGGGACTGTGGCAATATATATATAAAACCAAACTACTCTCAAGTGTCATAATTTTAAAATTGTATGCGTTTATTATAATCATAAATATTTAAAGAGATATCTGATGGATTATTATGTATTACCCTGAAAAGCTTCAACGTTTTTTACATGGTGACCTTGATCTGCAGTACACCTTTCAAATTCTAACTCATTAAAGACCCCAAGGACAGGTATATGTTTACTCCCCTGGGCTGGGGGGTGGGTTGGGGTTGGGGTAAGCTGTAATGAATAATAGGCTGATAGACTAAATTGTTTGAATTAAACCTTGTTGTCAGTATTTATTAGAAAAAAAGTGGATAATTCATAAACTGTATAAAATATCTTATAAACATTTTAACATATCTCATAAACTTTACAAGATCTCTTATAAGCTTTATAACATAACAAAATGAATATGATATCTTATAAACAGACTTAATTCAGATATCTTATAAAGAATAACAGATTATACAGTATAAAATATGTCGAAGAAAGTTAATGAGGTATCTTATAAAATGCACGCGATATCTAATTAAGTATATAGGATATCTTATACAACATACAATACATCTTACATTATGAGCAATTATACAAGATATCTTGTACAATTCATGAGATATCTTACAAAGTTTATAAGATATGTTATATACTTTATGAGATATCTTAATAAGTTAATGACAAACCAAATTACTATTTATTCCGAAAGCCAGGTATCTCATAAACAATATAAGATATCTTATAAACTTTGTAAGATATCTTATATACTTTCTAAGATATATTTTATACTGTCTCTGTCTGAGATGTTTGCTTCAAATTGTGCGTGGCAGTTTTGATGCAACATTGCTGTATATTTTGAAAGTTTTATGATAGCAAATAACATTTCAAGAAGTGTCCGGCTGCTCGTTTTCATCTCTCACAAAAAAACCTCAGATTTTGTCTGGAGACCGCGATTAGCAGCAAATTTTGTTAAAGTTAAACTCGCACGACCTCAATAAATAATATTCTAAACCTAATGATGGAATAAAGGGGTTTGGGAGTTGGGGTTAGAGGTAAACCGTAATATTATCATATAAAATAAATGTTCTGTTGAACTTAACATTTATTATATAATATTCCTAATGAAGATTATAATTACTGGTATCGAGTTTCTTCCATGATGCTGGCGATTGCGATAAAAACACCTGTACCTCGTGGAAATATGTCACCAGGGCATGGCTGTAAACACATTACTCGGCTGTAAGCACAGACCGGCATTACTTGGTCTGAATCGACAAGTTACCGTTCTTGCTCCTGTATAACACTCATCCAACCGAGGATAACATAGAAACATCTATGAAGTTACATAATGCCCCTGTATAACACGCATCCAACAGAGGACAACATAGACACATCTATGCCGTTACATAATGCTCCTGTATAACATATGTCCAACAGGGGACAGCATAGATACATCTATACCGTTATATAATGCTCCTGTATAACACGCGTCCAACAAAGGACAATATAAACACATCAATGCTGTTACATATGCCCTTGTATAACACGCATCCAACAGAGGACAACATAGATACATCTATACACAATGAGCTGGAAGATAAGGATATGTGCTGTTTATTTTACTCATGGATGCAAGTAAACAGCTTAGATTCTGATCTGCCGGCACTTTATGCGACGGGACTCTTGTGTATATGACGTTAGAACTTGCTGCGAGTTATCCACGGATAAAGATTGTGCATAGGGTAATTAATTTGAGAAATTACAGTCCTTTATTTCTCTTTTACCATCAAGTGTTATCAATATTCGTTTCACCCGTGTTCTTATCTTTTTAACATATTTTACTTTCTTATCATTGTTAATTAACAGAAAAAGTAAAATAAAATAAAAGAAAAAGAGATAAGGTTTTGGTGGTCTGTAGGAACAATGTCATAATTTAAGTCTAAATAGAATACTCCTTAGTTGCATCGCTTACCTTCCTTGTATATTTTGAATTGTTCATAATATGTCTTTTCTAGAAAGAGGGAAAAGTAAGAGTAGGGGTTGGTGGCTATATACGCCGTTAAAAATTTGGCAAATGGATGGGTTGTACAAGAAACACAAATCTATAGGTATGGGGTAAGCTAACATCTGCCACGTGTTCAACCCTACCTGGAAATATGTAGATGATAAGCCACCATATCTGGTATATGCTGTATTTGTGACAACAGTTCTGTTGATCCAAATGATGTTTTCTTACATTCATTTGCTAAGAAATACATCCAACATAGGGCGTGGCTCCACATGCATGACATTGTGAAGTTGAGATCGATAGCACTGACTAATCACCTTGATCCCAAAACAACAGAAAAATCTCACATATATAACATGTCAATTTATCCTTTACTTATACATTCAGTATTCAGCGGGCTTGACAATAAGCATAAACTTGCTGGCATTTGTTTACGATGTCTTATATTTATGTCATGTATTAATAACAAATGATCTTAAAAGGCTAAATATTATCTGTATAAACTTAGTCGATGCAACATGAAAATACTTGTTTGTATCTAGGTTGTATTTCCTTACAAAGCCTAGTGTTCAGTATGTCTCTAGGTCTGTTCCTTACTAAGCATAGCTAACAGCGGTTAGCGTGACAGACTCACGACCGGAAGGGTGCGAGTTCGAATCCTACGATCGGACTAGCATGGGTCAGCTACCGTGGTGTGTCTTTGGGCAAGGCACTTTACTCCAATTGTCTCGGGAATAAATAACCTACTTGTGTTGCTCTGCGTTAAAGCACCAAACCAAATCAAACCATCCCCTCCATATTAAAATTGCAATTATACTTGGCTACATAGAATTCTTGTTTAAAAACAAAAAGAATAAGCAAGCCATTAACAGAGACATGACTGCTTTAGTATGTCTGTCGTTTTTTTTTTGTTTTTTTTTTACACATACACACATTCATTCACATGCCCTTTCCTGGTATTGCTCAATTCTCATGTATTTCTTTGATTATTTCTTTTCAAAGAGTTTTGTCAGCTCTGATCAACTCAATCTTCACTTGCTAATGATCTTGGATCCACTTCGTTCTTTGTCTATGTAGAACGAAGTGCACTGAATGAATTACCCTTGGCTAGCGAAGATGAACCAACAATTGTCCACACTATACAGTCAACAAATATAGATTATCTACAACTATACCGACCTCGACTTAAGACTTGCATTCTCCATTTTGAACAGTTCTGTTGAAGACCCCTTTCCTGATCACAATGCGCAGGGCTAGGACCCCTTTCCTGATCACGATGCGCAGGGCTTGGGCCCCTTTCCTGATCACGATGCACAGGATTAGGGTTAGCCGACCATATTTGTGATGATAGCTTATCTTCAATACAACTAGATAATTTGTAAAACAAAAAGTCGTTGTTACTTACATACATATTAAACAATTTAATATAACTATGTACTTGGAAGAAAAGCTTACATGTGGTGAACTGAAAATTCCTGTAAGATGATATCC
This sequence comes from Margaritifera margaritifera, assembly GCA_029931535.1. Lineage (NCBI taxonomy): Eukaryota > Metazoa > Mollusca > Bivalvia > Unionida > Margaritiferidae > Margaritifera > Margaritifera margaritifera. The sequence continues at coordinate 93,836 of JAQPZY010000558.1, read as the reverse complement.
TGTCTGAAATAGACCCCAGGTCGTGTAGGGGGTTGGATTGTGGTCCTCTAAGTTTTATTGCTAAAAAAAGAAGAAACAAGCTCTTTTGAGATGAATTTGGATTATAAGAATACTTTGACATTATTATTGGAAATATCTTGTCAGTTTCTATTAATAAGCTGAGAGAGAGAGAGAGAGAGAGAGATCGTTGGTGAGCAGTGTCTTTAAAATGTCAGCTAGCAATCCATGTTTATTACAAATAAACATAAATAACTTATTCAAACATTATCTGTCACATAACGATGGTAAATATATTTACTATTTACTGCTGATGTTCAGGAATGTGCCACATCTTTATGCAGCATCATTACTCAGTGCACGTGTACTAGATCAATGTATTTGAAAACCGGTTAGAGAGACACAGATAAATACTAGAAATGTGCTTGGACCAGGAAGAACCCGTTACAAAAAGATCAGGTGTTATCCAAGCACCTGCCGCGCCGATATATGATGGATATATTCAAGTCCTAGCAAAAACCATCCACTTGAGTGCTAAAATATGTAGAATATGGCATGTAATCATACACTATATTAGTCGAGTCTGGTTGGTGCTATAATAACGAAAGGGGTTTTCTTTGGACTTAGATGGGGGTTTGATATCAAAGGAAATTTTCTTTGGACTGAGATGACTTGTATTTTGAGTTACTAGATATTCTTTTCTGCATATGTTTTGGGCACCAAATATGGCACCTTACCGAACTATATGTAACTTGAGTTTGTACAGTGGAGTAATTCGTGGTACATTACATACAGAGCCTCCATAATAGATTATTAGTGCAATGCATATGTAATAGTACGACAAAAATCATGCTTTGCTGACTATTGAACTATTTTATATTTACTTGTGTCTTTTGGTTAATATCACCGGTTAGGTATTATTTGTAAAAACAAATGCTTAATAGATTGTCTTCACGTCGTTAAATGACATGAGCACTCGTTCAATGCAATTGGAGATATAGAGAGACAAAGTTGACATCTGATTTTTTCAAAAGTACTTATTACTTAAAATGATATCAGCCGTGAAATAATGCGTCAAGCCAGACGACTTTCAGTTGATACAAACAGCAGATGCAGTCTATGCAATACTATAGGTAGCGACACAATAATAAAATTAGAGAGTCTTCGCTTCAAACTGATTTACCATCCACTTAATGCCTCTTTACAGACTTTTGGCCACGTTGGATCTGATTTGTTTCTACACGATCTTCGTTATCTCTGCCGATTACCAGCAGTCTTTGATAAACGACACTTACCTTTTTTTCCAACGATTCAAACATGGTTTTGCAACATTACATTTATTATTTTAAGACTTTAGTTCCAGGTCATTCAATAAGTATCTAAATTCTGTGATACAGTGTGTCATGGTTGGTTTGTTTACGTCTTGAAATAAAAAAAAAGAAAATAACAAAAAATGTATTATTCCTCGACACTTTTGACCTTGAACTTCTAAATCATGTCTTTGTAAACTTTAAAGAATTAGGCAAATAGCAGTTCAAAACAAACGGGAAAGATATATATATATATTTGTAATGAAACACTGTTATCTTGTTTTCCTGGGGCAATACCTAATACTCTTTGTCACACTTCAGATGTGTCTATTATTATATGACTTATATTGTGAATGCAATATTTGGAAGTAGAATAAATCGTACGAGAACAAAATGTTTGTTTATTCCAAACTATTTATTATGTAACTTCCCAAATAGAATACCTACGTTGGGCCAACATTGGCAAATAATTGCATGGTTTACACTGGGTATATGACATTGGGCCAAAGTCAGACCATTCTTCAACTGCAGACGTTGCAAAAGCCCTACGTGGGCCAACATTTTTTTGCAGTTATTAATTCCGATGCTGGAGTTTAATATTATCTACCTATAAAATAAATCACATGACGCCCTTTGAGAATAGATCTGTAGAACCCGTATGTGAAGCGAATAGCTTACTTGAACGGTTCAACATCGCCCACCGTTGGGCCAACCTTTGTCCGCTACGTTGGGCCAAAAAACTGCCAATGAATAAAATGACGTTTGGCCGACGTTGGTACATAGTATTTTCTTTCTTTTAAGAGTACAGATCAAAATCAGACTGATGAGGGATTTGGGGCTTTTTTCCAGCGCATAACTCTGTTCCATTTCAAGACAAATGTCCAGTTTACAAAACTGGTTCAAAAGCATACACTGTGGAAAATCTATATATTTATATACTCATTTTCACAGCAGCTCGGCTTTCATCTGTCCAATCACGCGATTTGCACAGAATCGCTGCAATATCTTTAAACATATATGAAATATTTTCTCCATATGTATTTGCTTTTAATTTCAAAAACATTACTGAACATCATGAATGTACACGGCTTAATTTGTAACGCAGTAATATTAACGGTTATTTGGATCAAGAATGTAAAATATATGGCTATATTATCTCGCCTGTATGAAGAATAAGACGATTCAGTATTTTAGGACATTTTATTTACAAAGATAAAATAAAACGTACACACATATAGGTCAAGGAACATAGATAGTTTCAAGTGACCACTCATTGTACTATAGAACAATAACTACTTAATGGTTATATTCGACGAGCCAAGGGGCTTATATACATTCAAGTGACTACACGTTGTACCATATAACAATAACTACTTAAGGTTTATGTTGCCACAAGCCAAGGGACTAATTTCACGATAAAATGACTATGGCATGTGTAGCATTATGCACGTGACATTCTGCCTTTTAACTTTTTGTTTCCATTCATACTCTTTGAACCACTATCAGTAGCGTAGCCATTCAATTTTCTGATATATACACTTATTATAAAGGTGCTGGAACGTGGAATGTGGCTCTCCCAGAACTTTAAAAATATGGTATTCGACTTTTCGACGTTACACATCTTGCAAGGACTATTTCTTGATGTGGCGAACTAAAATTGCAGTGCAGTGTAATAATCGCACAAGAAACAAAACAACCACGTTCCTCTCCCAACCCTCCTCCATCTGTCAGCACACGCACAAATTAAAAATAAAGGCGATGCTTTACATTTTTTAATACGACTTGTGTAACAGGATGAAACCGGGTTGGGATTGGATTTAGCGAAGACACCGAAAACAAATTCGTTAACGAGATATTTATTTATAATGTAATTGAACGAAGAATAAATCTGACACCGTACTCTTGCGCATTAGGTCCAACAATGGATTTATCAAAATGATGCGCACCGAGTTCAACAACGAATATAAGGAAATGGTATAGTTCCTAACATGGAACTAATCAGAACATGTAACTTCAACGAGAAAATCAAACAAGAATCAACGTATGGAACTTATAACCATGGACGATCAATGTATAGAATTTGTACACAGCAATAGTGAAATATATCAATTCATAAATGGAACATATATATAATGTATTTCCGGTTCAACAGGTCTAGTCAATGGGCAAGAAGCCACCAAGGAACGGCCGCCCCTCCCAGTCTGTTGAAGGATCCCTCGAGAGCATCATCATTCAACACTGACCCGCTGCATCTTAAGTATACAGAATGCACGACCATGTACAAGTATGTAGAATACAGTTTTGGGGATGAATGTTGTTCATTACTCATCATTGAGTATGCCAGCAGTCCTCATCATTAGCATACAGTATATTGTCTGAAATCGCTCTTTGTTTTAGAAAAGGAATGTCCTGCAGCAGTCTCTTTTGGAGGGTGAATCAATTTGACCAGTGGTGCTAACACCAGGCAATTTGTTTGTTCCGAAGTTCCTAGCCACCACTCTGTGTGAAGTAGGCCATTTTAATCCATTATTTAATCTTATGTGTATTAGTCACTCCTAATTTACTAGCAGTTGATGCTCAGCTTGGATAGGGACTATTTACTACGCTTGAGGCAGAGGACGAGGATCTTGCCGATATACATAATTCATCATGGTTGTCTGGGTCACTACCTCAGGATAGGCACGTTTGGATCAAAGGTAGACCCCAGGGCTCATACTAGGGACATACAATGTGTCCAGGCTGATACAAAAAGATAGTCAAGTTTAAACTATGTTAAAATGGAATGCTTCAATTTAAAACTTCTTCGATATTCATGTTTGATGGTAGACTTTTTGACCTCTTAAATAACCACTTCAAAAGCATGCTTTAGGAGACCGTGATTGCAGCTTTAAGCGCTGCATATTAAACAGAGGCAATGTTATTTTTGTTTCAGATGGCATTTGTCTGTATGTAAAAGCTATGCTGTTTAGCAGCTGGAAAACGTAGTATTCTGTCACAAGAGGTTTTACTTTTAGTTGTATTTCGTACAGGTTCTGCCTTTGTAAGTTTGGTTGACTGTAGATTGATAACTTCTGCATCTTTTACAACTGGATATTGAAGGCTGTCTGAAGAAATAACTTTAATTTTTGACGAATGAACAAGATAGTTATAACAGCTACACCACCACCAAAGAATATATATTACTTAATCTTTGTGAAACTGCTGTATCTTATCTTTATCTTGTGATGTTTCGTTTTTTCTCTGTTGTTTCTTTAACTTCTCAGCTTTTATTATTTTAAATTCTTGTGAACATTTTCCAAAGTGTCAGTGAAGATCAACTCTACGTGAATCATTTTGATTTGTAAGGGTGACTTGTCAATCTCGTTTTCATTTTCATTTTATGACACTGATGGAAAAAGTCAAAATATGTCATGGTATACAAAGCAGGAAATACATTTGGCCTATGCAGATAAACAGACTAAAGGTAACGAGTTGGAAAAATATAGAAAGGTAGTCAAACATTTTTGTTCTAAATTATTGTTTAAAAAGAGAAAACAACTAAATCTCAAACATTTGTTAACCCTGCAAGTATAGAAGATAACATAGTTTCTACACCTGTCATAACAAGTGAATTTTAAGAGAGATGAAATAGGCATAGATCAGACACTGGAGAACGGCACAGCCTGTACAAAACACAACAAAGCCTACATATGCCTTAGAAGCAACTGTTGTACTAAGGCGACCTAATCCCTGCGGATATCGTGATGCATTCAATAGACACAATAAAAACAATGATTACCATGTACTAGAAGCTGAAAATATTAGTGACTATTACCATGTAAAAATCCTAGTGGAGAACTTCCACCTTCAGTGAAACAATATTCGCAACACAAGATAAAAGAGAGTTAAGAGGTTATGAAAATCCTGTATAAACTGTAAATCCAAATATATAATCTATGAATTCTGATGATAAAGCGTGTGGAAACAACAAAAGGAAGAGTTTTAGCAAGACACCAATAAAGAATGAGACGCAAACAAACGAGTGATATTATAAGAACTGTTAACAAAATTTGAAACCAGTAGCACGCTGTTATTTTGGAGCGTAACATAGCATAATGTAAATTGAAGAAAAAATGCTGAAAGGATTAATGAAAGAGAGAAAAGTATAATTGGAAGAAAGTTCGAAACAACTCTTTATGGGGAAAGATGTTAGCTGCTGTTTCCACTTTAATACGTATGCTATAACTGGCAGTGGAGGAGATTATGTTTCACATAGTCCTTCTACTCCACCTAGACCCTAGAATACTGGGTAATTAATATGTTATAAGCGCAAGACAGGCTTAGCAAATGCAGCCATTTATTTGCTTATTATTCTATCAATTTCTTCTGTAATGGTGATAAATCAGCGTCATTAGGAAGTTTTCCCGGTGCAAGAGGATAATCTTTAAAACAGTCGTGCAAACTGCGTTCGCACTTATAAATCTACTTCTAGCTATGAAGATCTCCTTGGGCTTTTAAAAGAAAATATTTCATTACATCTTCAGTTATTGTAGATCCTGGTAAAGTAAAATAAAACTTAAACATTTGTGGTAGTTTGTTTGTTTAAACTTTTGAAAAGAATCAAGGTTTCATACGGATGAGTATAATTTCTGAAATATTTTGATTGTATTGTTCCAAAATTAATTTTGTGTTTTATGATTTTTTATTTTTTATTTTTTTTTTGGTATCAATTCTTGCAAGTTGTTCCAATGACTATCCCATAAATCTACATTTAGCCAAAAATCTAACTGTCCTTTTTACAAACTCCTTAATAATTACATAATGAGTTATATTGTCATTATTATTTGGTAATATTGACACTTCTTGATTTGGATAGTTTTTTTTTAGTAAGATCATGATATTCAGACTAGAGATGTATCCAGACAAATTATGAACAGAGAGTGGAAAGTGTTGGATATTTATAACTAAAATTACACTGCAGCTGTGCAGGACCTCTGAATCCATAATGTATTTGAGTTATGCTTTGCAATTACTTACTGGCTCCACAATACTCAAAATTTCAATATGGAATAAATGAAACCTTTCGTTTGTGTTCATTGTTTGACACTTTAACAACAAAAACCTTTTCTGCCACTATGTCAAAAACGACTTGTTGAATACAAAAGACACACACATAAATACACTATGTTGGCCACTGTGTTTATGACGTTAACTTTTATGTTCACATAATTTCAGTTCAGAATAAAAATACATCAGACTCTTCTTAGAGAAGTATTATTGTGGTGTGTCTTTGTTCTCTTGAGATGATATCAATTTTGACAAGTCCTTCATTCCACAATAATGATAGCTTCTTTGGACTTCATCAAATATTATTAACATATCTGCACGAGTATTTCTTTCTCTTTCTGTGATTCTAACTGATCTTATACGTTTGTCTACAGGTTCGCAGGAATTCACACAAATAATAGATTCAATGTTGTTGTTTTTTTAAATTTTGTATATTTATTGGACATTAATCAAACCAAAGTTTATATTTATTAAGGTTATATTTCCTATGGGCTATAAGGTTGATCTCTTGGTGGGTTTATAATGATGTATACTGTATAAAGGAAACGTTTATTGTCACCATTTTGTATATTAAAGCATACATTTTTATAGAAATAAAATTTAGTAGAAAATTTATATCCAATTTCGTAAATCTGTGAATTTCTTCACATTGGTCTAAATCAAATCAATATACAGAGTTAAATAATTTATTTGCTTTAAATGCCACCTTATATCAGTATATATTTCCTGAGGAGATTTTGATTGTAGGTTATCAAACAATTCTTGAACCCTGTCCTCAATTTCATATTTGTTTAGTATGTTTAAATGTAATGTTCTGTGACACCAATTTGCATCATGAAAACGAAATAATCAACCTCTATCATCTGTTATTTCAAGTGTAATCGATAATTCACGCTGAACCAAAATCTCAAATTTTTCTGCTAAAGTATAATTTAACTTATTTTAAAACAATCATGCAAATCAAACGAATAATGCTGATTAGTTTCTACCTGGATTGATTCATTTATATTCATCAAAAAGATTTGTAAACAGATCCCGTTTCTTTCTTGCAACTATTCTATTTTAGTTTGATTAACATTTCTTCTAGTTATGATACAAATTAAAGGAGGCTGTAATTTACTTCTTTCAGAAGTAATAGACTTTACATTCATTTAACTAAATAGTTTGTCATGATTAATACTATGCATTTATGATTAATTAAATCTATTTTGTAACTTTTGTCCATTGGCATTTGAGTTTTTACTTTTTTTTTTCTTTCTTGTTTTTGTAGCACAAGCCCATCTATTTACTCTGGTCTGCCAATCCTGTTGGGCAACCAACCTACGGAATGTGGTGCATCTGGCTGTCCTCGCTGATATGACAAATTAAACTTTCTTGTATTAAATTGGCCAGGATGTCACATTGATTCATTTAGGTGATCAACTATTACCCCCTTTGGAGATCCTGGGTGTTTCACTAAGTTAAGCTCTCTGGAAGAGAGTAAAGTTATTGTGACTTGCGAACTACCCGTTAAGTATTATGGTACACCAGAATTTCGCATAATTGAATCAATTTCAACTCATACTCTTGGCACCAATCTGGTATCGTATATGCATCGTGGAATATCATGAAATGACAAGATAACTGTGCTCAATTAATAGAAAAAAGTATGTCCTTGATAGATTCCAGACAGACATTGATATCGGCCTTGTTATGAGAAACCATCATCGCTGCTTTTATCCCATCATTAATGTTCTGCAGTACTCCTAACACAAATAATGTATAAATAAAAACCCACAAGCTACCTGTTAATTTATAAACTTAAGAATTTGATTTCTGAAAGTGTTTTAGTGAAAAATTTGATTCTTGTTTTAGTATTGTTATGAAAATTTCATTCTTGTTGCTTTAGTGCTTTAGTGTTTTTATGTGAGAAATGTGATTGTTGTTTTAGTTCTTGTAAAGAATTGATTATTGTTATAATATTTGTATGACATTTGATTATTGTTGTTTTAGAGTTTTTGTGAAAACTTGTATTATTGTTGTTTAAGCGCTTTTGAGAAAACTTAGTATTGTTGATTTAGTGTTGTTTGTGAAAACTTTGATTACTGTCATTATAGTGCTTTTCTGAAAATGTTGGTCAAGAGGATGGCTGTCCGAGTTTTATAAAAAATTAAAAATAGTGGAATGTCATGTTTGGGGTGAAAAAAAAATGGTGCAAGGTATATTAGTGACCTAGGATTTTTCAAAATTAAAAATGGTGGAGGATCATATCTTGGTTTTAAAAAATGCAGAGGTCACATGGTGATTTAGTGTTTTCATTTTCTTAATGGATAAAACCAGTTTCAAACAGGATAAGTGGCCCAGGATTTTTCATTAAACTTCGAGTGCTAGTAGATTATCACTTTTTGAACAAATATGGGGTATAGGACGAGTAGGGTGGCCTTGGATTTTTTTAACAAATAAAAAAGCAGATCTTTGTGGCCCAATACATAGGTCTTGTATGCAACTAACAAATACAAGTTACCTCTTGATGCCGAGACCATTGCACTGTTTTTAAATGTGCAATATTTCTGTCACCTCTCTGAAAACTAATAGGTTTATCAGAACGTAGCTTTAGTTATTTATATTTGAGAATTGTCGTATTTTATAATTATTTTTGTTGCAGTTTTGCATCATCATAAATGTGGTATTTCATCAAATGCATCTTTTCTTGGCTGTAAGTTTTCTCATAGCATGAGAGTAAGGCAAATGCACTAGCCATGAAAACAAATTTGCAAGTGAGCTGTAAAATCGCCTCCCCCCACCCCACGAGTTAAGTCTCTTCTAGGTTTATCATTCTATGGTTCTTTTAAACCTATGTTCCCAGGTGCGGCTGGAGATGGTGCATTTCAGCCCTCAGACTCAACACTGGTCTCGCTGTACATGTTCATGAATGTGGTTACCTGTTGCTTGGGTCAATTAGCCACAGTGGCAGCTTTTCCCTCTCATTGCCTGTAAAATATTCTATACATTTTCAATTAATTAGAAAAATTTCTATCAACATTCATATGCTGTCAGAAATTGTTACTGGTACAAGAAGAAATATCAAAATTCAAAAGTTGAAGTGAATCTTAATGAAAGTACCTATTTTAAACTTTAAATTAAAAAAAATATATATATAATTTAAAAAAAAAAAAACAAACAAAAGAAAACATTAAAATATTTTGAAAGCCACAAAAGTAAGCTTCCAATTAGTTGCATCCAATTGATCCAGCCTTAAATTCTTAAATTGCCAAAGCTGATACCTTATGTTTGTCTATAGATAAATATTCATCTTATTTTTCAATTTCATGTTATTCTGTTTACACATTTTAAGACGCTATTATTTGAATCAATGATGGGGGGGGGGGGGCTGGGTAGCTGAGTGGTCTAAGCTACTCGCCTTTATAGATCACTCACATCTCACCTCTGTCTGCATCGGTTTGAGTCTCAAGCTCGGCCAACATGGGTATGTGAGAAAGCTTGCCAGTAGCTTCCTGTGTGTTGGTGGTTCTTCCCGGTCCCCCCCCTCCCCCCGAGTTCTTCCTCCACCAGATATGCTGGCTGCCATGTATCTCACCAAAATCTTGTGTAATTATGTTGCACTAAATAGGTTCTAGTAGCTTGCTTGGCAGATCTATATAAAATTGTAGAGGAAAAATATCATATCAGTCTTGCTAGTAATGTCCTTGACTGTGCTCTGGCGTTTTTCAGGTTACATAATAAAAGCGCAGTCTCCAGCCTTTTATAGTATATATTTTTTTGAAGTCATTAATTCCATTTAATTCAGGATAAAATGGACTTAGAATCGACATAGATATTTGCTCCTTTATGAGTTTGCCAAACCTACAGATCCAAAATTTGTGACAATGTCTGGCTGATTAACTTGAGAATTTGAAGATGCTAACCTGGTGACCAAAACAAATCCTTAAATACCCTCACTAATCACCCAGTCCAACTATTTAGCTATGTAGCTAACCTACTTATCAACCAATTATAAATCAACCAATTATATATATATATATATATATATATATATATATATATATATATATATATGAATAATGCTATTAATAACATGTAGACACATACAATATATAGTTTATTTGCAGCAATTGTAAATATAGTAAACAATAGTCTGTATATACATATTATCCAAATAGAAATATATATTCAAATCCTATATTTTAAAGCTTCCAAAAATATGTCAAATTAGAAAATAAATATTTCTTACGTATGTTAAAAATTTTATTTTTATTGTAGAAATTATGATTATGTACAACACAAACATATTCATAGATAAATTGTGAAGCCAAAAAGTACTGGATTGCTAGAAACTTACAAATACATTTGTTATTTCAACACAAAATCTCTGAAATCTGTGCATGTTAACTATTGAATGGAACAACACTTACAACTGGAGTAATTGTAATTGGAGGTTTAATAATGATGAACTGTGCTCAGTTACTTCCCTTCAATCCCATAGGTGCCACCATACGAAAAACCAATCACATAAAAAGAACAAGAATTCCCTGACATTATTTAAGCTATGCATTTCTTAGTGAGACAATCTTCTGATTTTTATTCAACCTTTAAAAATAAAGTGTTATGAATAAAGTTCAAAATGTATTCTATGTATTTATTAAACGAGCCTTTCTCTGCAAACCTCTTGCATACATGTATTTCTTGTGCATAATCAAGTTGTTTCTTTCTCTTCTGATGTATCTATACTTGTCTATTATTTGATTCTTTTGTTCTTTAAAACCCATTCTGTAAGTAAGAAATTTCTATCTTATCAAATATATCTGGACAATAAATATTGGATGTTTTGATATCATCAAATCAATAATAATAATAATAATAATAATTATTATTATTGTTATTATAATAGCAATAACTGCATCCATGATATCAGTGCACAGGTGAGATGGCATAAGCAATGCTGATCTCAGGGATGTCAAAGAAATTTGTGATTCAAATGGTCCCACTATTTACATAATTGGCATTATTTTCATGCTGCCCTCTCAACCTGCTGTCCTTAAGAGGTGCAAAAGACCCGGTCCGAAACCAAAACCAAAACCAAAACACCATACACTGCTATTGTTAATTTATAGTAGAGCTGTTAGTATGCAGGTGCTCACAAACTGAAGTTTTCAATGAACCATAGAAAGTATGCCACAGTAATCTAGTATTTGTGAATATGATAGCTTAATTCCCAGATGCCCCTGCACTGCATGTTAAGTGGCAATAAGTTAAATGATGCTGACATTTGAACACAGACACCATACTCAAAATCTAGCCATTTTAATGTGTCAAATGCTTTCATTTAAAGATGTACTTTCAGGGTACATTCGGTTTAGATATAGGAAAAGGTATTGGGATTAAAGTCAAGACATAATCATAGCCATTTTTTTCAATCATAGAAAGTAGGTCACAGTGACCCAATTATAGTGCACCATACAAGCTCATCCAAAGATGCACAAAAAATGTAAGTCTGATGTTTTTAGGTGTACTACAGTGAAGCTTTCCTAAACTGATCTCTCTAAACTGACCAAATGTTGCTCCCAATCAAATAGTTCTAATGTTAATCAAGCCTCCCAATACTGGCAACCTCAATAAATTGGTCCTAGCTTTTTGGTCATATCAGTATCTAGTTTTTGGAAGTTTCACCGTATTATAGGAAGATGTACTTTCAGTTGAAACTGTACAGTAATATGCTGGCATTATGTGACAGACTGAATCATTAATCTCTTTTATATAAATCCTAAAAAGTAGGTCATAGGAACCCACTTTTAGAGTGCAACAACTGTGCATTCCAAGATGCACACAAAGAGTAAGTTTCATGTCAATAGTTGTAATGTTATAGAAGATGGAGCATTGTTTAGAAAGGATTTACATTCATTGTTAAGGAATTTTTAATTGATCATGGGATGTGAATCACAGTGATCCAGTTTTAGAATGCTACACTTGCCAATCTTACAATGCGCCTTAAGATTAACTTTTGTGGCATTAGGTGAAAATAATGGTTGGCATAGAACACCTAAAAGGCCTATCAATTATTATTAGTAATAGTTATCATTGGATGCTACATATTTGAAAATACCGAGTCACATCTATTCAAATAGGAAGGTATATAACTGTTTAGAATTAAGTTACAGATACTCTAAATTATATTCAAAGCTACTTTTTCAGAACCTTTTTTCATGTTTGGGTCATATTATATAAAGGATAAAAATCTCTTTTACTTTGCATAGAAATCGTTTTTCCATTAAAATATATTTCAACTCTGAAATATACTTTTCATCCATCCAATACAAAACGACTTGATATAACAAAATCTTGTAACAATCAAAGAACACATTTCATACAAAAACTCATAGAAACTATATACTAGACATAATAGAAACTCTGAAAAATCATAGATATTTGTTTTCACTCATTCCCTACTGATATGCAACAATAAGGTTATTATTAACACTATAGATCAAAGAAATAGGAGTGACTGTAATAATAATACGTATTTACACATGATATTATCCCATGCATATGAGGTTAAAATAGGAACAAACAAACAAACAAAAAAAAAAAAACAAAAAAAAAAAAAACAACAACAACAACAACAAAAACATTTGGAGAAATAAGAGGACAAGTCTTTATGATGTTACTTCTTTCACTAAGTTTGCTTAATTATTCCAGATGAATGGGTCTGAATGTTCAAAACTAGATTTCTTTTTGGAGTTTTGGAATTTTTAAATTTTTAGCTTACAACAAAATTGGATTTGCTTCATATTTATGTATTTTGGAGATAATAGAGGCCCTTCTTGATTTGAAATTTTGTATACAAGATTTTATCATAAATGTCCTTTCCTTCAATTATGGTTGAATGTAGCTTTTGTAAAACATAATAATACAGTGGAAGAAAGTATATATTCTTGGATAGGATCCAGAGTGTTGAGGATGCCTTTTCTTGGTAATATGCCTTATATGTTCATTCCACATTTGGTTCTTGTCAATATGGCATGTGTGACAACATGCAGTGAGGTATTCTTGTAAAACAGAACTTGTGTTGCATTAGGCATTCTTGATTTTTCTGGTATGCTGTTAACAAATTAGTTTTAGTCTCTTATATATTTGGAGTGATTCCATACTGCATGTGCCAAGTCTCAAAATCATTTAGGGCACATTGCAAATTGTCTTGTATTAAAGCTAGGTAGAATTGTCCATCTAAAAGGGATATTATGATCTGTTGTTGCAAGCTCATTTGGCAAAGAAAGGTATATCATTAATGAGGACTGTAAATAGGAGAGGACATGGCATTGTACCCTGTGGAACAACATTATTGTACAAATTGGTCTTTTAACACTTCATTTGTTGTGACCTTTTTAGTACACCATTGTAAGATATGAAATGCATTTTACAGTTGTATATCCACATCTATATGTTATGAGTTGCTATAGAATAACTGTATGGTCCACTAAGTGAAAGTCTTTTTCTAAAATCTACTAAGGCAGTATCTACAAACTTATTATTTTGGAGGATTTTCAGTCGCTTATCTAATATCCGTATTCAAGCAGTTTCACATGTGAATGACCCAGAATCCTAGATGATTTTGTTGAAAAAGGTTGTAGTTTTTGAAGAAATCCACTAGACAATCATGGACATGTTGCTTTATTAATATTTATTTGGAAATAGTGGGTAGAACTGATATGGTTACAACATTATTAACATCATTCATAAATCCATTTTAGTGACTTTGAGTGATTTTAGGTACCTGCTGATTCTCGGGCAACTGCCCAGTTTGATGTTTAGATTGTACGTTGTGTAATGATCTCCTCTATAGCAGGACATGCTGCATTTAAAACTATTTGTCCAATTTGATCCAGTTATGTTGCTTTTGACAAATAAAGTTTGCAAACAAAATTGGGATACTTTAACTGAATTTCAGGAGTTTCAAAGTGAACACCAGGAAGTAGTTTATTCATACAGTATGCCCTTAGTACATCATAGCCACAACTTATACTTTTCCTTATTTTCCTTACTTTTGCTCTTCTAGTTTTCACTTCATCGAGAATTTCAGACATTAATTATCCTCATTAATAGACACACTTTACCCTTTGAGTTCTGATCCGGGGCTTTCTCGGGTTCTTCCTCCACCAGATATACTGGCCGCCATGTATAGCCTATCATGTGCTGAAAAATGGCATTAAACCCACAACAACAACTTGCATACAAATAAACTTTCCAGACTAAAGTTTCTGGATGGTCCATACTTTGACAGAGATATGATTATCCTTAGATTGAACTGGCATTTTTCTAGATCTATTTTGAGGCTTAATTTTTACTCATTTCTAATGCCAAAAGCTGTCCATTTTCCCCAATTTTAGTGTAAAAAAAATTCCCATCAGAAGTTTGAAAAAAAGTCAATTTCCTGTACTATCCTAAATTGGAAAAAAATTACTATAATGGAGGGATCTAAAAGCAGGATCAGCTTGTTGCCAAAAATTGGGAGAAGTGAGTGTAGAAAGTTCAAAACATATACTATTCCAACAAGTTATTTTAAGCCTCTATTTTTGCATATTTAAGGATCATGTGTGAATTTTTGGTGGGAATTCCATAGACAGCAATGTAATTTCTGTCATTTATGATCATCAAATTAGCATCAAAATAGACTAAAGAGCATAAAACATGTTTTTGTATTTGATAATTTTCTTTCTAATTTTTCTAATTTGTAACTTTTAAAACTTTTTCAAGGGTTAATGGTCACAAAAGTCAATGTTTGATATACTGAAATATTCAGGAATCTTTCCTTTACATACCTTTTTTCCTTTTTTGTTTTGAATTTACAGTGCATAAAATAAAATAATCACCAACTTACCATTTTTCACATAAATATTCCCACTTCCATGGTCCTCAAGCCATATTTTGCATACATATGTGAAGTTGTTTAAATGTTTTGTATTTTTAATAATAGTGCTCACATTCAATGGCAGATTGGCATTAGTTATAAAACTTTGATAGAAGCTGAAGCCATAATGTTTTCTATAAAATTTAACTGGTATTTGAAAATAAGTTTTATTTTGTTGCAATAGCAGCCATGCTTGGCCCATTGGCATCACTAAACAAACTTGACTGAACTTGATACCAGGTTCTTTCTTTTAAATTTAGTAAAATTCTATTGCATAGTTTTATGAACACATACATGTGATTCTACTGATTAAAGGACAAAAGTACCGTTTTAAAGCTGTCTACCACACATACTGTTTTATAGTTGAAATCTACCTCTTTTGAAAATTAAAATAGCTTTTTTGTTTGTTAAAAAAGCAGTATTTTTACATATTCTGTTCACACTTTAAAGAAACCAGTCAGAATCAGTCTATTGGGGACTGGCATTGTTCCACCAGAACAATTGCCGGTGCAACAATGTGTGCTGAGTAATCCGATTAGGCTGACACGTGCACACAACAAGCTATAAAATGATTTGCTTATTTTTGTAATTTGAGTTTATGGCCAAGGGTGGGATATTTATTGGGTGTTACAAGTAATAAATCGTTTATTGAGGTGTTACAAGTAATAAAGGAATAAAGGGGAATAAAGGAATAAGGTTAGATTTTGGCAGAAACACTTGTGTAAGCATTTTAATTCTGTGTCTTGTTTAACTGCTATTGTGTTTTCAAAATGTCTTAAGAGGAGTATTTAAGGAAAGTCCTTACTTTTCTTTGGTCAATTCATGTCAAAATACTGAAATGTACACTTTCTCCCAATGCTAAAAAATGGGCTAAAAATTCTACCATGTCAACAATGCTTGGAAATAAGAGTTTAAGTCAGTGAAAGTGAGTAGCAAAGGTCCCAAGTTATCATTGCGTGTTTCATGCAAAGTGGTTTTGGGGGAAGAAATGATATGACCATACATATGCAGACACCATCACACAGAGCAAATATGGACCAGAAAACTATTCAGAGTCTGTTAAGTGTGAAACTTAATAATCAAAATGAATGTCATCAGTAGTCACCAGTCAGTAATCTTGTTAAGGAAACTAAAAATGCTTGTGGATTTAATTATATAACTCTTCCTTTATCATTTAAATGACAATATCCCAATTCATATTAAATAGTTAATATTGTAACAAGGGCCATCGCAAGTTTGCGCTGGATGAAACATCAACCCCCGCAAACAATGCCTTCGGTACCCCCCACTTGGAAAAAATTACCGCAAACTCAGCAAAATGGCACCCACCCAGGCTTGGCACCACAGGCGGTCGCCTGTATTGTCTGCCCCTTACGACAGCCCTGATTGTAACATTGCCACAAAATCTGATTCATGTTCAAAACTTGTTGTTTTTTATTATAATATGAAGTATTGCAACAATGCACTTGTTTTGTCTTCAATCTCCTTAAAATACGTAAAATATGTGTAAAAAAAAAGAAATGATACTTACTGAGAAGCCAATCTCCTAATCAAAAGTTTGAAATCTACTTATTTTTGATATCCTGGTTCTGTCACATGTATATGAACAAGTAACTGAAAGGTGTTTTATGTATTTTTACTGATGGTGTCCAGATTTGAAAGACA
The DNA here is from genome assembly GCA_029931535.1 of Margaritifera margaritifera. Classification (NCBI taxonomy): domain Eukaryota; kingdom Metazoa; phylum Mollusca; class Bivalvia; order Unionida; family Margaritiferidae; genus Margaritifera; species Margaritifera margaritifera. The sequence goes on along the minus strand of JAQPZY010000558.1, from coordinate 76,916 downwards.
GTCAGCATGATTTGTACAAATTGTACACATGCTGATGCCACTTTATATAAGGACTGGGTAAAGGAACCTACTGCTCCCAAAGAAGAATCACTGTTCATTGGTTCCTTATTTATATTCACAGCTTAGAGCAACCATGAAATCCACGAATATTTGTACATCGTGAAACACTATAATCATGTATACAGAATTGATAGAACATGATGCCTGGACAATTTGATTCTGGTTAATGATATGATGATGGGTTTTTGAGACACTGTTTAAATATTTTTTAATTTTAGTATACCTGGTTAGTGGCAAGATCTGGATCAATTGCATAAACATGACATAGCTGGATGACAGGAAGATTTCCATCACATTTGGTCAAATCTCTAAAGTGTTTTTTGGAGAAACATTTAAACAAATAAAAAAAAACAATTTTGAAGGGATATCACATGACGGAGATGTGCTTCAGATGTTGGGCCATATCATAAGTTTTTTTTAATACATTTTATAAGTTTTGTTGTGGAATATTTAGCAAGTTTGTATTTTCTTGCAAAGATAAAGTTAGAAAAGCCTTACAAGTGCACGAAATAATACTGAATATATGCTCATAATAAAAGCTCTTGATTACATATTCTACTTGTTCAGATTAATTATAACAGTTGTAATATAAAGCAAAAGTTTTAATGATAACATAAAGAAACAGTCATCCTATTGTTTGCTTAATTCAAATAAAGGAAAATAAAATGAACTGAAACTGATGACAACACTGAAATATGTATTTATGGTAAATAACAACATATTAGGATGCATACAATTTCAACATATTTCATGAGTGAACAAAGTGTTTTGAAATTTGTATTCACATTAAAATTGTGTGATAGAATGATCATAAATAATACGTTATAAATGTCAGGGACTATTCAGATGGACCAAAAACACGATGCCTATGCGTACCAGTTATTGCCATAGTAACAACATACTAGATGGACCTGTGCATGTTGTTTTTAAAAATACTGATTGACGGTTTTATTTCTCTAAATTTATTTCAACATCCATCACCATTTGTGCGGGCAAAGATCAATTACTTCATTGCATTTGTGCTTACATAGAGTAAGATGTGGGCAGACATCCATTTTCAATTGGCCTAGACATTAGTACTAAAACTGATAATTTTGCACATCAGTCATTTACTAAACTTTCCTGCCACTAATATGCTGAAATGAAGGATTTTCTAAAACATTTTGATTTACAGTACCCCTGTGTCATAAAAGCGAGAAATTAAGTCTTTTGAACTTGAATCACCAAATAATTTTAATCAAATTGTTGTATGTATCTATAACTAATGGCTTTCTTCATGTCTTGTCTACTCATAAGTTTTCTCCTTTGCTCCACTTTTCTCCTGTTCCTCATCACTGTCCAGAAGGGGCTCTCCCCTCTTGCCGTATGCTATATCAGCATACTCTGTACGGTCTTCGATGCCATGGATAAATAGCTTGCCATTTTTGGTTGTAGGGGGAGGCAGCATCAAATCAGCATACAACAAGCCATCCTTTGATAGCTGAAATGATTTGGAATTCAACAGCTGTATGGTGTGTAAGCGAACACAATCTCTTGTTCCTTACCTGAGCTGAAGAATAAAATTTGTACAAGTAAACTCCCGCGTCTTCTGAATACAACTATATTACTTTTTTTTTGTAAAAGGTGGATGCTAACAAAAAATATCAAACTCATGAAAATTCAAAATTAAAAATAAAAAAATTGTAAAACTTTATATGGTCAGCTCATCTACATTTGAATACAAACATGCATACCTCAAGTGGATTTTGTTTTAATCATGCTTTCAAAAAGTTATTAAATAAATGAAAGGCCAGCAGGCAAATTCAAAGAACTGTTGTCCCCCACCTACTGTGGTGAGGTCACCTAAAATCATATACAGTGATGAAATCTGTGACTTTTTTTGTCTCACAGTTGCTGGGCAGATATTGAAAAGTAAATAGGTATCATGACTCTATCTCAATGGACATTAGAGTAAAAACACATGAATAAGGAAACAAATATAAGTGTCCTTGAGATTAAAGACATAACCTTATTTGTGATACACAATTGTGATATACAATTGTGATATATATTTGTGATATACAATTGTGATATACAATTGCCATCAAGCTGACAAACATGTGCACAAGTCATCCGTGTACCTCAAGCAAATGTTATATTGTAAAGCAGAAAAACCCTTAAAATGTTGACCTACGACTTTGATCTTGACCACTCCAAAAATAAAATGCAACATTGACAATTTACATGTTTACAAAATTTCATACATTTATCTTAAACAGGTCTCAAGTTATGAAGCAGATGGAAAAAAGCGAATGAGACTTAAAATATTGACCCGAGACCTTGATCATGGTACAACCAATGTGGAATATTACACACATTTGCTGTACAAGGGAATCAAGTTGCACTCGTTTATCTCAAAAACCTATGACCTTATCAACTGAAAAGGAAAGTGTCATGGAAAATATAAAATACTAACACATGACCCTAACCCTAACAATAGCACCCAAAGGTCATATGCAACACACACTAAGACTTACAATACCGACATGTGACTTTAACCTTGAATATAGTACATCCAATGTGGAATGTTATATGCCTTTAAGCACGCTGTGCAAGACAATAAAATTGGATTCGTTTATCTCAAACAGCTCTGACCTTATAGACTGGAAAAAAAAGTTACGGAAAATATAAAATATTGACCCATGATGTTGTCCAGGAAGATAACACCCCAACATTGTATGGAACACACCTTCTAATATTAATGTGCAGGTATACAAAGTTTCATATCTTAATCTTAATGATAGAAAGAAAAATTAAGTATAATGAGAAATTAAAATATTGAGGCCTGACAGTAACAAAATATCCACTAATGATGTATAAGTACACAATGTTTTGCCACTTCATTTGAAACTGCTCTAAACTTACAGAGCTAAAGAAAAGATCGATGGAAACCTTTGAAACTACTGACCTGTGACACTGACCTGGAAAATAGTACCATCAATATGCTATGTGAAAGTTTATAATAACAATGTATAAGTGTGCCAGGTTTCATCCCTTAATGTTTAATATCTTTAAATTTATAGACCCAAGGTAAACTGAGATAGAAAAATTAAAATATTGACCTGTGATTTTGACCTTGACAATAGCACCCCAAATTTGTACACTACACACAGATTCTAATAATGATGTATATATATGCAAAGTTGTACCGTTTGTGAATTTAAAGTTATAGAGCAGAAAGGAACCAAAGAAAAACTTTGAATATTCACCCTGACCTTGACCTTGAAGAGAGGACCTCACAATATAATACACAACATGATTTCTAATAATGATATATAAACAATACATAACAAGTTTCATCTCAATTAAACAGTCCTAATACTAAAGTCACACAGCTGAAAAGAATGTGATGCTGTACAAATAGATGAAAACACATTCTATATTTCCAGTTGTTTTGCAAAAATGAGAGAACGCAAAGCCCTCAAATCTGTTAAAATAATAAAAGATTGCTCTAATAGCTTTAAAATCTAATGATGTCTCCTATATATGATTACGAATAAGTCTATCCTATTTTCGTTTGTGTATCTTAAGTTGTTTATACTTAATATTGCCATCTTTTTATTTAAACAATAAATAGTCAAAATTATTTTAACATTTGCAAAAATATTAAAAAGCTAGCTGCATTGGGCTTAACATCTAATCAGGTCATATACTCATTTCTATGACATGCTTAAAATTTAATGACTCTACATATATTAGTTTGATGTCATCACTCTAAAAAGGATTCAGGATGGATGTGTGGAAAAATTAACAAACAGCAGCAAAACAATATGTTACCTCCGCTATCACAGTTAGGGCACAAACTAAAGACAGTTTATTTATAATTGCAAATACTCACACTTTACTCATGGAGGACACTGATACTCAATGTTCTTCAACTGTTATTAAACTACATGAATTAGGACCACGTATTATCATAAATTGTATTATTGTACATATCTGTGTGTCTCATATTACAAGCGTGAAAAGAGATTTTCAAAAGATGTCTTAGCGAACAAATTTATGAATAAAACAATTTGGAAAAGAGCAGGCATGAAAATCAATAAATTAACATGAATGTTGAAGCTTGTTCTTTCAAGCTCTTGCATTTTTATACACGTGATACCTCTTGGACATGATTCCTTCTAAAACGGATTCAGTTTATTTCCTCATTTAAAGCATGAATATTCCTTACAAACTGAGATATGCTAAATAACTATGGACTCACCCTATTGGTACTTAAAGCTAAGAAACAAAAATGTATGTTGGCTATCGTTGTCGACCCATTAAGATATATATAGACTTGCAGGACATTCAGTTTGACAGATATACAGTGTCAAAAAACAAAAGACAATATCCAACCTCAAAATTGAAATGGAGTATTGTAAAATGTTAGATTAAAACACACTGCATCTCAGTTTTGAAATCATCTCAATAACAGCTTGGGGCAAAGGCATAGCCAATTCAGTGTCACCCATAGGTTTCGTGGAGAACTCCCAGTTATAAAATTAGCAAGGATTATTTATTGTAATTAAACTGAACTAGATATACAGGTCACTTGACACATAAAAGAGGTAATTCTGTTTGTTTTGTGTTGTTAAATATATACATTTTTGGGTAGATGATTTAGATAATTTGCAACTTAAATCTTATAAATAATGATAGACCTCATTAAAAAGTCTTAACAGCGCTCTTATTTTCTAAGATCTACAGTTTTATCATTATCATAGGTTTTTTTAACCTATCAAGGAATGTCACAAAATGACTCATGTACATACATTGGCAGAAATCAGAAGACTTAGTCTCCAAGATGTGAGACGGAGGGTTTACTTTTTTTCTGTTACACTTCTGGAGAATCTGAGAGGTATCACAGGTATATGAACGCAAAGGCAGTTGACTAAGAAATCCGTATACACTGGATGCTGTCAAAATTTCTTCAGATACTGTCAATTGATAAACAATAATAATAATAATAATAATAATAATGTTTTGAAGCTTTCTCTATTTTATAGTATCTTAAGCAATATTTGAAGGTAGCTTAATATCATTTATATAGAAATAAAGGACTCCCAATTTCTATCAAATCTGTATTATTGTAATTAAACTGAGCTAGATATACAGGTCACTTGACACATAAAAAGAGGTGATTTCACTGTTTTATTTTGTTAAACACATACATTTTTTGGTAGATGATTTAGTTAAATAATTTGCAAGTGAAAACTTATAAATAATTATAGACCTCATTCAAAAGTCTTAACAGTTTTAACCGATCATGGAATGTCGCAAATTGACTTCATGCAAATAAATTGGCGGAAATCAGAAGATTTGGTCTCCAAGATGTGAGACGGAGGGTTTACTGTTTTTTCGTTACACCTCTGAAAAATCTGAGATGTATCACAGGTATACGAACGCAAAGGCAGTTGGCCAAGAAATCCGAATACACTCGATGCTGTCAAAATTTCTTCACATTCTGTCAATTGATAAATAATAATAATAATAATAATAATAATAATAATAATAATGATAATAATGTTTTTGAAGCTTTCTCTATTTTATAGTGTGTTAAGCAATATTTGAAGGTAGCTCAGTATCATTTATATAGAAATAAAGGCCTTCCAATTTATATCAAAACTGATAGAATGTGCTATTGGGCGGTTTATGAAACGAATTAATTTATGCTTTTCCTCTCTAGTAACAGTGACTATATTGAACATACAACTGACATCATTATACCAACTTACGCAACCTACACAAGAGGATATCTTTCTATCAAATGCAGAGTTCCCACAATTTAGTGGAACGAAAATTTCCCTAACTTCACCCTGATTAAAGGCCAATATTCCCTGACCGCATGTCTAATGTCAACCAAAACTTTCCACTTTGAATATATGAATAATATATCTAAAAAATTACTTGCTGAACATGTTTGAAGACTTTAAATTCTATTTCATATCAACTTATCAATACACAGCCTGTTTGTGAAAGTTCGTCAATACTTTAGTATTAAAATATTATCAAGGTGAGAAGACAGTGCCTCTTAGGAACTTGAATAGCTAATGTAAAATTGACTGTTCTTATTCATGTAATGTTTCTGAATCTTGAATACTTTTTTTAGTTGGGCCACATTCCTCGAGGAAGTTTTGAAACTGAAACAAGCCAATCTGATTCTACTGATTCGAAGATCGTTACGATGATAACTGTAACACAAATTGCTTTTTCATTTTTGATAAATTTATACAATCCAACTTGACATATTAACCCAAGACATATAATCCTCTGCAAAAAACCTCTTACATCTCTTGTGCTAAATTGCCATTTAATAGTTTCAGGCATAAACAGCAGCTGCTGAAGATATGTGGTCAAAGTTTTTCCTAAATTCTTATATTGTTGTTTCATGTATAGACCACCAGTGGATAATTTCTCTATCTTCCACAGTGTGAATGGCGCCTTATATCAAATTACATCAAAATAGCATTTTGATCGGCGTATCACAACTTTGACTTGTTTGTATCACATCATAACATGATACATCACAATTGTCTGCCATTATTCTACCGTTTCAATTTTCGCAGTTACCTAATCTATCTGCATTTTAACCTTATTCCAAGTTTATGCAGAATTTTGCACTCTAAACCAAACATTATACGTACTCTCTCTGATATCTATGCATTTTAAATGTTGTCCTTTTTTATACTTTAGCCAACATTTCATAGTCAGGAACGTGAAAAATGATCCTTCATTATGCATTGGTGTTGGATAGGAACATTCCATCCTAAGTATCAGAATTTTGCACAAGACATTCGGCAAAGCCTTGTGGCTGATGCAAAATTCTGACCCTTGGGTGGAATTTCCAATTCTACACTGATGCATATGAAAAAAAAGAAATTCCAGTTATTTCCCTTACGACCTTTCGTTCACAGTGATTTGAAAACTCGACCGTTAATTTGAATAATTTAATTCAAATTCCTCTTCAATCATCAACCTTTAAGTCGGAGCAACCACTGTGCATTGCATTATTCAACGCCCAATCGGTTGGACCAATGGAAAAGCGCACAGAAAGAGTCAAATTTATCAATGGTCAGGATATCAACATCTTTTTTCAGGCAACAAGCCAAAATGTGCGGATCTAACACCCCCGGTTAGTCCATCAAGTCGTTCACCTGCCACTTACGAGGAGGTGGAATTGCTGTCATCGCAAAGAACTTCATACTCCACCGTCTTAACTATGCTGCAACCTTCAATTTCGACCACACATCGCTTGAACTGGTCCAAGCCACCCTCATAATGGAAGAAAAGTCGGTCCATTTTTTCTGCCTCTACCGCCCTCCTCCTAGTTGAAAAAACAAGCTGACCTAATCTCTTTTATGAACAGTTTTCTAACCTCCTAGAATATCGAAATTCGATAGGTGGCAACCTGATCATTCTTGAAGATTTTACCTTTCATTTTGACTCTCCTGGAAACCCTAACACATCAAAACTCCTAGATTCCATTCACGTTTTCAACCTCAAACAGTCAGTTAGCCAACCCACCCATAAACATGGTCACATTTTAGACAGGATTCTTCATAGACCTGATGATATTATTCTACATTCTTCATTGGTGTCCAGCAAACTTGCATCAGATCACCTGTGTGTCGTATATCATCTTGATGTATCAGTTCCTAATCACCATCTTTGTTTGCTACTAAGAGAAACCTCCGTATGATAAATAGAACCAAACCAATCCATGACACCCAAAGCAAGCCTAACAACTTTGTGACCTCCTAAAGCAGAACAAGTTTATACGTGCTTGTGTTCGTTGCAAACATACCCCAGAAACCAAGTGCAGAGTATCCATTCAGAAGTGTTCTTCATGGTTTAGTAGAGTTAGCGACCTGCTTCGCACTGTTAAAACAGAACCCCGTAAGGCTGAGAGGCTATGGCTTTCATCTGATCTTACTATCCATAAGCAAATCTATGAAGCCGCCAAGAAGAATGTCACAAACATAGTTCATACAGTGAAATCAACCTATTTCAATAATAAGATCACTGAAAGCTCCAGCTGCAAAGAGCTATTCGATATTACTAACAAGCTAATGTCAAGGAACAAATGTACACCACTTCGAACGACCTTCTCTGCGCTCGAACTTTCATGCCTGTTTGCAAATTTCTTCTGTGACAAAGTACAAACCATTAAAGATCAGCTTGACAACACAATTTCGATTGACTAAACATCACCACACAGTTGTGATACAGAATTTCAAATGCAAACTTTAACAACATTTGAGCCTGTTTCTACGGATTTCTTACATACAATCCTGATGAAGAGTTCCCCAAAGTCACGTGAACTTGATCCGATTCCGACATCACTGCTGCGTGAGTGCTTAGATTCAATATTGCCTTCACTAACCGATGTTACTAATACTTCTTTCATTTGGGGAATTCCCATCATTTTTCAAAACTCCCATTGTAAAGCCTCTGTTGAAGAAACCAACGCTTGACCCTAACGATTTAGAAAAAACTACCTCCCTGTTTTTAACCTCCCAATCATGTCAAAACTCTTACAAAAAGTTGTTCTGTCCCAACTGGTATCTTATCTGAATTTAATAATCTTGTCAGAAATTTACAGTCTGTGTATCGCCCTTGCCACAATACCGAAATTGCCCTTCTGAAGTAGTTAACGCCTTCTCTCTGCTTTGGATAGTGGAAAGACTGGTCCTCACCCTCCTTGACTTGTCTGCAGCATTTGACACAACAGACCATAATATATTACTTTATTGTCTGAAAGCAAGTATCTGGCATTCGCGATACAGCCTTGCTATGGTTATATATATGTCCTTATGTATTAATATTGTACAGCGCTTAGAACTTCTAAAGATTAAGTGCTGTACTAAGTCCTCATTATTATTATTATTCTACTAATCTTCCAATACATAATAAAATGAACTAACAGCGTCATACATTGTGTTCAGACACGTTTCAAGCAAAATGAACAGATTATATTTTGTACAGTTCTGTATAAACTCTTATGGAGAGAGAACATTTTTAAATACTGTACAAATGAGTTCAGGCTGCAAAATTTAGAACTAATATTTTATACCTCACTTTTATGTGTACAAATGGTTACATACATATTTTATCTATGAGGGGAAAAGATACCTGTGAACTGCTACAGGTAGAAAATTATTTAGATTAATGTGGACACATATGCATTATTATTAATGTGGTCCCGCAGTAATTAATATATTCTATTCATATTTTCTACTTGAAAAGCATCAGTTCTGATATTTTTGTGATAGAAGATCAATAACTTTCCATTCTAGTATATATGTCTGCCCAACCTTCCATTGCCTGAACATACTAAAACTGAAGAGTTCCTATGTGTAAAGAAGTATTGTATATTGTTCTCTCTGTCTTAGGTTGACTTAACAAACAATCAGCAATTGGTCAGGCTCAGCAAGCAAGTGATCAATATCATGTATTCTATTTAAATATTCATTTTTGATGTTATATGTAAATTTTCAATTTGTTATACACTTTAAATTTATATAATTTGATGTCATCAATTTTTATATTATTATAAATTTACCTATTCATGGGCGTTTATATTTTACTTAGGTAGATAAGCCACCCATTAACCAAATTTCACAGTAATTAAATTATGGCCTACATTATAAAAAAGAATATTAAAATGAAACTCAGTTAAACACAAAAATGATTTAAGATGTGGTGAACAAGTACAAAGCACATGTGCTGAAGATGAAATTCATGAGGAAAGGGAAGTTTCTAATTATGAGGATGATTGTCACTTGGAATTCATGCAACGATACAGACAGACAAACCAAGACACTGAGTAAGCAAAAAGACTGATTTGACATTAAGCTCAGATGATGGATTTTAGTGTTTTGAGCTTTTCTCACTGACAATTTAGACAATTATTTACGACAAAAGCTTGCATATGACAGATACCATAATTAAAGAATCAAGAAATGGTAAAAATACAACTTTTTTTAAGGTGCTTACATTGCAGTTGGTGCAGTCATGCTCCTTTTAGCAATTTTTACAATAAAGCATAAACTAGTTGGTGACTGTATGCAACAGTTACTGCAAATAATTGCATCTCTTCTGCCATTTGCACACAAATTAGGAATTAGTTTACACAGCTTTAAAATGTTCTTCAGAAATTTGAAAAGCACAGTAATATTGGCTATTATTATTATTCTTTTGCTAAGGTAGTCTCAGAGATAACACAACCAGAGGGTAATCAATGATTACATAGCTCACCTCTACTTTCACTAATCTCCAGTAATCCATTGTAAACATCATGCAGGGAATAATTTCTGACTAACTTGATATAGGTATTTTTTTTTGCAATCTCTATCTTTACATTTGAATTTTTAATCATTTTAAAATTTGAAATCTGAGCTTTTACTTGGCGCTATATGGCCAATATTGTGCTGACATATTGTAAACAACCTATCTACATACATACTGTGACATGACATACAAGACATAAAATAATTAAAAAGAACATTCTTTCCATCGTATCAAAGTAGGGGTGACAAGTTGATAATAAACTTATTAATATTAGCTTTTGTAATAATTTTTTAAAAGAATGATTGTTCTTAAAGTCTAATTGAAAAGCTAGTATCATTATTTACCCCCAGAAGCCAGATATTACTGGGAGAATGTCATAGGCTTTGAGTAACCTTAGAGTGACAGCCAGCAGTACATAGTTCACGCATCAATAATCACCTTGATTAACCACAGATGATGCCTCACATAAAAAGCATGCGGGATGGAGTCCACTCACATAATGTCTATATTCATTCACATGTACAATAACCTGCTGAGAGTAACATATCACACTATATAATGCATGGTCATTAATATGGAATGTTTACCAATGAATAAACATATTTATTCTTACTTCCAACAACCTTGGGCCTTTTCAGTAGCGTAGGATGGGATACAAGTGTAACATGGATGAATCAATGTGATCATAAACACAAATACTAAACACATTTTAGTAAAGCAGAACATGTACATCACAGCGACCTTGTTTGGTTTGAAGGGCATTGTGGTAACAGATGCGTCCGGTTATCAAGTTTCGTGACTAGAACATAAATAACACCCAAGAAATAAACTTTTAACACAAAATTTTAGCAAAGTCAATGAGCATGAAGTATTGATCCTAGAGACATGTTTTGGTAAAGAGGGTATAAAAGCTATCAACATGCATCCACTCGCCAAGTTTCATGATACTAAGATAGTATGCATATAACATGCCAAAAAAAGCTCACGTCACAGGCTAAATGCAAAAGCCTAACCAAAGCCAGTAGAAGAAAATGAAAAAATATTGGTCACAATGAGTCGCATCAGTCGTAAGAGTGTGGTAGTAACAGTGATGCATATAATCATCAATTTCATGAATACAGAGTGAACAATGACCGAGAAAAGAACATTAAACACTAAATGTAACCCAAGGTAGTGAAGCATAAAATATTGTTGACACTGACCTACCACTGAAATGAGTAATGCCCATAAAGATGTATTCCCAAGTTTCATCATTTTATATAGGACAGTATGCACAGAGTATGTCAAAAATCTATGTGGTCATGGACTAAATGCAACAACTTAACTTAAGCCAGTGAAATGTGATATATAGGTCACTAATATTTTTGGTATGGATGTAGTACTACGAGAGATGGACAAGATCACCTGGCTTAAACAGTATAGCAATAACAGTAAGAAAAGTACCTTCAAGGGGCTGACACTCTAATGGCTAAAAAGAATTTCCAAGAATTCAAGATAAGACAATTTCTTCTTTTTAACTGTTGAGTGTTGAAATTAGGTGCTGTGGTAAACATATTCGATCTCAGATTGGCATCATTTTCATCTAGGACCAACAAGGCATCGCAAAAAGTCTTCTGGTGAAATCCCCATGTTGATATGACTTTCCACTTTGGAGGAGTAACGGTAAAAAAAATTCAAGATGGATGCCAAGGTGGCCATATTCGATATCAGACTGGCAGCATTTTTATTTTTAATACAATCCAGACAGCATAGAAAGTCTTTTGGTAAAAGCACAATGTCCATTTGACATCTAGGAGAAGTAGTGATAACAAGAGTTTCGAGATGGCCATTGTGGCAGTCCTATTAGATGTCAGATCGGCACCATTTTCATTTGTGACCAACTAGATATCATGGGAAGTCTTTCAGTGAAAATCCCATTCTGATAGGACCATTCATTCAGGAGAAATAGTGATAACAGATTTTCAAGATGGCCACTGTGGCAGGCATATTGAATGTTTGAATGGCACCATTAGGACCAACTAGACATCATAAGAAGTTGTTTAGTAAAAACCCCATGTTAATACGACCATCCATTTAGGAGGAGTAGTGATAATATTTTCAAGATGGCTGCTGTGGTGGCCATATTGGACATCAGATCGACACCATTTTCATCATGGACCAACTATACATCATAAGAAGCCTTCTGGTGAAAACCCCATGGCAATATTACTTTTCATTCAGGATAAGCAATAACACGATTGTCAAGATGGCCACTGTGGTCGTTATATTGGACATCAGACTGGCACAATTTTGACTGAATACCAACTAGACAACATAAGAAGTCTTCTGGAAAAAACACATGCCATTATTACTTTTTGTTTAGGAGGAGTAGCGATAACCAAGATTTTCAAGACGTCCACTGTGGTGGTCATACTGGACATAAAATCATCATCAAATTGGCCATCAGATCAGCGCCATTTTCATTTAGGATGAACTAGCCATCATAAGAAGTATATGGTAATTAGTACAAATGCACAGCGTTTCATTAGTAATTGTGCCTCAAGCAATAGTTTTAGTATTTTATAGTCATGTTGTTCATTGGGATTAAGCATGCATGGATAAAATGAGATGAGCTTTCACGAGGGCTTAAAGTTTTTGACAACAGTTTCACTTGAATGAAGAATCGATTTAAACAAATATTAAATATAATTTTATTTATAGTATCATTTCCTATTCTTTCTTTCATTTTCAGTAATCGCAGTGTTTGAATACCTTATGATTTTTCTAATTCTCTCTATCTTTACTTATCTCACAAAAGTCACAACATATCAATATAAGGCAGTGAGTGGAAATTACATCTACCAGACTCTGTATAGATAGGGGTGCACTGAAACAATATAAACTGCTTTATAATTCTTTTCTTTTAAACGGGTCAAAATAAAAACAGACATGTGTAAAAGCCATTATTTTTAACCAGATTACATAAATAATGTTGATTTATCAAATAGCTTTGTTGAAACAATATCAAAAAAGGTGTGTGTGTGTGTGTGTGGGGGGGGGGGTCTTTATCATATGTAGCTAATTTTCAGTGGGTCATTAAATTTGTGGTTTAGGGCAACAATGAAATCAACCAAAATTGCTACACCATGAAACTTAGTGATACTACAGTATCTTAAACACCTGCCTATAGACTGGATAGGTTGTATATTGGATGGTAAACAAGTGGATATTAGTCATCAGAACCCTATCATGTACTACACATTCCCTTGCTTAGAAGTTTTGTTGATGTATGTGTGTGTTGGTTAGTATGCGTGCATGTTGGTCAGTAAGTAGCTGTGTTACTGACCCTTGTCCATTAATTTGTGACTCTTATCCTTCATACATTAGTTTGTAAGTACTAGTATTGAATTGTAAAATAAAAAGATCTAGTGTATAATTAGGTGCATATTTGTTCACCTCTCCATGTGTTTGCCCACCCCTGTTAACATTTCCATACCACCACACCCATGTTAACTACGAGTCCCCATACAGACTCATCCAAGTTGTATGTTCAGTTTCCATACATCCACCTACCATCCCATTATGTCATCATGTTAAATTCCCATACATTCCAAGAGGGTCATCACGTTGTTAAATTTCCATACATCCCCATTGTGTTATCTGTAATGTTAATTTCCATAGGTTTCCAACCTGTCCCATTGCTAATGTTGAAATTTTGATACATCCTCAAAGTGTCCCACAGGTCCCCAATTCTTCTTATTATTCAATTGACAATATGTGACAAATGTAAGGCCATATCATAAGCTCACTTGGCCTTACAGGCTAGCAATGATATTGTCCAAGAGTTATTCCATACATATATATATATATATATATATATATATATATATATATATATATATATATATATATATATATCATAAGATTGGACAGTTGATTCACTCAAGTACACCTTAGCGTTGACTATTTAAATGATTGACTTTGTCGAATGTCTCCAAGCAGTTTATATATTTCACTCTGATTTCCTGCAGAAAGAATTAGTGCAGGATGAAGTGTTTTCTATCCTCTAAAACTGTCATGCATATCAGATTGACTGTAAAATGGTTGAACTTGTGTGACATATTTGTAGTAGGTAAGATTCAGTGTTGGATATAATTACTTAGCTAATACTATTGGAAGTTGTGTAATTAATGGCTTCTTTTTGGTAGCCCTGACACTAAGTAAATTTTTAAATCAATTACAGTAAAATAGTGCACAACACTAAATTCTTATAGTCATCAGGAGTGTTCACTTTAATTCACAAAAATCATGGTATATGTAAAGATTCATTAATTACTATTTAGAATTTTGCATTTGATAGAGGCATATGATCCTATGAATAGCAAAATGCAAAAATACGTCTGACTTAGGTGTCTTAATTTTTCCCAATATGATAAAATGAATATTAAAAACTACACCAAATGGTGATTGTTGATGTATGAGGGAGTGCACTATATTGATTCATGGAATGAAGGTGTGTGGCAAGTTGTGGACATAGCATAAAAAAGATCTATTGAAAGTTTCCTTGATCTCTGTACATATTGTCATAACATTTTCTCACTAACCATTAATTACTGAGGTAAAATGACAAATTAGTGTATATAAGAATGAATATGTATGCATCATAAAGAAAAACTATTATTCTTATTATTATGATTATTATTATTGTTATTGTTGTTCACTTCAATGGACATAACCAACACATGCTTAGATTTGTTGCAAGTAACTGAGGGCACACAGAGTTAATATCTGAATATTTTTACAAAAGTCCCTTAAAGGGACTGACGCTCTACTGGGTGAAAAGAATTTCCAGAAATTCAAAATAAGATCATTTCTTCCTTTTAACTTCAGAGTGTTGAAATTATCTATGATATACTTCAGCAATAACAAGATTTTCAAATTAGCTACTGTGGTGGACATATTGATGTCAGATTGACACCATTTTAACTAAGAACAAAGTAGACATCATTAGAAGTCTTCTGGTGAAAATCCCATGTCATAATGATCACATATTCAGGGCGAGTAGTGACAACAAGATTGTCATGACAGCCATCATGGCAGCCTTATTGGATGTATGGCTGGCAGCATTTTCATTTACGACTGACTAGGTATCATAAGATGTGTACTGATGAAAACCCCATGTTGATATAGCCATCCATTTGGGAGAAGAGATAACAATATTTTCAAGATAGCCACAATGGTGGCCATATTGAGGGTTAGTTGTTTTCATTTAGGAACAAATAAACACCATAAGAACTCTTCTAATGAAAACCCTATGTCAAAATGACTTTTCCTTTAAGAGTAGCTAAAACAAAATTTTCAAGATGGTCACATATTGGACGTCAGATCAGCACCATTTTAATTTAAGATCAACAAAACATTATAAGAATTCTTTTAGTGAAAAAACCCTGATGATATGACCATTAATTCAGAAGAAGTAGTGATAAGATTTTCAAGCTGGCCCCTGTGGCAACCATTTTTTAAGATGGCCACATATTGGACGTCAGATCAGCACTATTGTCATATAGGACCAAGTGGACATCATATGAAGTCTTTTAGTGAAAACCCCATGTCAATATGACTTTCCATTCAGCAGGAGTAATGATAAAAATATTTTCTAGATGGCTGCTGTGGTGGCCATTATGGACGTACAACCGCAGTCATCTTCATTTAGGACCAAGTAGGCATCATTAGAAGTCTTTTAGTGAAAATCTCATGTTGATACAACCACCCATTTAGGAGGAGTAGTGATATTAAGATTTTCAAGATGGTTGCTGTTGTGGCCATATTGGACTTCAGGTCAGCACCATTTTTATACAGAACCAACTAGATGTTATAAGAAGTCTATCAGTGAAAATGAAAGTCCATTTAGGAGAAGCGATAACAACCTTTCCTGATAGCCACTGTGGCGGCAATATTGGATGTGCGGCCATATTGGACCCCAGAGCAGCACCATTTTCTTTTTGGAAAAAACTAGGCATATGAAGTCTTCTAGTGAAAACTCCATGTTGATATGACCATCCATTCAAGAGGAGAAGCGACAACAAGATTTTCAAAATGGCTGCCAAGGCAGCCATATTGGACATCAGATCAGCACTATTTTCATTTAGGACCAACTAGATATCATAATAAGTCTTTTAATGAAACTCCATGTTGATATGACCATCCATTCAGGAGGAGTAGTGATAAGAAGATTTTCAAGATGGCTGCTGTGGCGGTAATATTGGATGTGCGAGTGGAACCATTTTCATCTAGGACAAACTAGACCATGTGATGAATGTGTGTGAACGTTCATGGCAATCCTCCAAGTAGTTTAGGAGGAGTAGTGATAACAAACTTGTGCTAACGGACAACAGACCATCCCATAAGCTCTTCTGGCCCATGACCAGTGGAGCTAAAAATTAATAAATATATAATAAATAATTAAATAAATAAATTTGAGGCTGAAATAAAATTTTTACACTCAGAACAAGTGGTTGTAAATTTCTTCAGTTCTAGTCAATAATCTACATATATCATGAACATAGTACATTTCTTTTCTTGTGTAAATGTAATGTCTTTGTTTCATGATCAATTAAAATCGTCAGTTATCAATGAAGAACAGTGCACAAACTAGAAAGAAAGCCATCGGAAGAAAGGCTAATACCCCAACCAATCCTATCTATTACATATGTAAAATGAACATATCATAGTTGTGCACAGTGACCCTGACCTTTGAACTACAGATTGTAGATTCAATATGGATATGCCCTTCATAATGTGTAATGCAACTATGAAGTTGATACAATTTGGGTGAGGCAAACTTGAGGAAAGATCTATTACAGAATGACAATTTTAGCTCCAATGACCCTGACCCTTGAGCACTGGGCCTAAAAATCGAAATGCTTGTTGGTTAGTTGGTGTTGCATTGCTTATTCAACATTTAATTGGCTATATCAGGCTTAGGAAATGGAAGCTAAGTGCCTTCCAATGGAAACCAACACTACACTGTGCTAATGTGGCTCCCTGAATCAATAGGGAGGTGCCTCTGCCATAGGTAGGTGCATCTGTCCAAGTGTAGGTTACAGGCTTTGAGTATATCTGCAGCCAGAAAAACTGATGTGCTGAATGGAAACTAAATACGTTACAACGTCAGCCCCAGCAACCTTGACATTTCACTCATTGGCTTCAGAATCACTAGGATGTTGCCCCTGCATAAGTATAGTCAACCAATGAAGTTTGATAAAAATTAGTCCAAAGGAAGCTTGACGTATCACACAGAAAGAAAAACTACATTTTCAGATCCAGTGGCCATGACACTGGACCTTGCAATACAAAAATCCAGTAGCTTTGGCCTTCTAATCTCAAGCAAGGCACAAACAAGGTTTGTCTAAAAAAAAACAGAGAAAGACCACAGCAAACTAAGTATGCTATGGAAACCAACCCATCTATGGATATGTGGCCATCCATCCAGATATACATTGCTACTGCTATATCCCAAGCATTTCTGGTTGAAGGGAAACTAAACTCTACAGAGAACTGTTTAAAGACCATTATCGTATTTCTTCACAATAAATAAATTGTTTAGACATAAAACTTCAGAGGACTTATTAACAAAATTAAAAAGAAAAGAAGGATGTTAAGTTATACAAGTTTCAGCAACAGTTCACACATTATGAAAACCTGACAATTTGTTTCTGTAAATGAGAAATAAAAAGGACTTGAAGTAAAAAAGATTTATTGTAAATCCAGCATTCACAACAGAGATAAACAAATTCCTGGAATGAATTGAAGACTGCATGGTAATGGAAACATTGGAATGTTAATATCAGGATTTATTGTCATCCCCAGAATCCCTGTATAACCACTTGTGAATCTGTCTTTGCAGTGGTCAGCTCACTGCAAAGTCACTCCAAGTTTATAATAGTTCTAAATCTATTCATCACAGAAATGAATTGGAATATCTAAGGACTAAGCCTTTATTAGCAGGTACTCATTCCTATCAATTTAATGATAATTGCAATGTGAAGATGCAGTGGAGGCTTTTTTGCTATATTGAATCAAAGTATATGTATAAGTGCGCTTTTGAAGAAATGATAATAAATCATGGATATATATATATATATATATATATATATATATATATATATATATATATATATATATATATATATATATATATATATAATGTATTATGGGCCAGTGGCAGTGACTTACTGCAACAATTTTTTTGCCATTTATCTTTGACTTTACTAACAAAGATATATAATCAAAACAGGTTCACAACAAACTTCAGTATGTGCTTACATTTTTGCACAGGTCACCAATTTAAAACATCATACTACAAATATTCTGACCTAGACAGGACAAAGCCTTACAATACTGTGATTGACAACTTGTAAATGTATATGTATCTTCCTCAAGATATGCTTGTTGAGTTTTAATATATGCACTGTGTGTTCCAAAACAAATATACACATATATTATATACATGCATATACCAATTAATGATAATCCCTTATCCATGTATAACTGACATACTGTATTAAGGTCATAAAAGCATACCTACCATTCGGCTGTTTGATGCAGCTGCCCCTGTATCTTCATAGATATTCTCAACAGAGGTCACATTGGCAACATTGTTTGCATTCTCATACAAATTTCCTTGATTTTGATTTTTCACTCGTAGGTCAGCATTTTCATACACTTCTCCTGCAAATATTTGCAAGACTCATTTTCATGAACAATTGCCCAGAAATACATCTTGTTCCTGTCAGGATTTGAACTCAACTACTTGTGGATCAAAATCTGGCATGCTAATCACTGACCCATTGCTACTGCTCCCTTGAACATAATTAGATAAAATTACAAGATTTAAGATTTCTAAATAATTTTAAGAAACGATGTTGAATTATATTCAAAGTCCGAAGTAGACTCAGTGTTTGACAAATTCTCTCCATTTTGAAACAATGAATTGCACTGCTAGATGTCTAAGTTTGCAAGTACAGTTTTAATCAGAGGTACATGACAATATAATTGAACACAATAATGGATATTGTATAACTGGTGAAACTGATAAATGGCCGTGTGTTTATATAGTACATGTACAATTGTTCCTAACTATGAAATACCACAGTTTAACATATTCTGACAAGGCCACTGATATAAAACAGGTATAATCATGAATTGTTTTATTTTTTGTCATCTAACAAAGTACCTCAGAATAAGGTATCATAATAAAGCCTCACCTATAACATGGTACCTGAATATCTGTATAATTCACTAATTTATATATCATGCTAGTAGACAATGTTAAGATGTTTTATGCTTTGTGACATTAAAAAAATTATGCCAAATTTCTTTCTTTAAAGTCCACTGGTTAGTGGAATATTTTCTTAATTAGATGCAGTCTTTGCTGCTGTCAATAGTCCTCGGGGCAGGGTGCGGTTTGAAGGTAATACAAATGTTATTACTGTTCATATTGGCACTAATTTGTGACTGGATGGTACTGTTGTTCAAATTTCCCCTAAGATATTGGTGACTTTTTTGCAGCATATAAAAATATCTTTCTGCATCTGCATTGCTGGATGGTGTTGCTATGTCGACGGATGTCGTAAACTCCTGAATGACTAATGTTGATACGGTGTTTGCAGTCTGTGCAACAAAATAAAATGCTTTACAAAGTCAAACTCCGTCTAGGAGTTCTGAAATTTAGTTTTGCTGGGCTTTGCTTGTTTTGCAGATGGCTCAACTCTTTCTAAACCACAGATGCATTTCAATATTTTGCCCTAAAAAAAATGAACCACACTTGTACACTATCCTGACTACTGAAATAATCGTGTTTTGCGTTTTATATATAGAGCAAAATTCGACGTCAAAGAAATATTGCCGCTTATCACAAACTTGACAATAATCCTTGCTAAAGATAGCTTAAACATTCTCATTCAAGGTAATGATGTTTTAATAACTTTTGTTCTTCAACACGCATCTCTATGATTGTACTTGACTGCAATGAATTGATTTGTTCCACTTAGTGTACTTTACCTATGCAGATTAATCTGATGGGTTCTACTACTGCATTATTCAAAGGACTTGACACGGCATTATCCTAGCTATTCTCAGCCAGTTAAGTAATATGTGAGATGGTGGTTGTTTATCTCTGACCACCTTACATTTAACTGACTCCATAATCAGCTGTATAAACTGCCCAGATGATAGTTTTACATGGGCTCTAAGCAGGACTATTTACTTTTTATAGAGACTACCTGTTCTGGACATGCATAGTGGTGGTCAAAAAATGGCCACCCTCCCACCCCCCACCCAAGATTATTGAAAATCACGTTTTTAGAAACACAACCATATCGGTTGATTTGGGAGGCAAACATTGTCTTTTTCGCTTGACACATCATGTTATGGCAGGCATGCCCTGTATTTGTATCGTTTTGTATGTTTTCTTAATCAGAGTTTATTTTTCTCCTTGAGAGTCTACATTATTTCTAGTGCTGGTAGTCTAGCATCGTCCTGAAATATTTAAGTCCTAGTGTATCATGTTCATAAAAGAAGATCATTAAATAATGATTTTCCTTCATCTTGTAATACTTGCGTATGAGAAGCCCAATTGGCGATACATACGGGTATTTCAAGATTGGTCTTAATAATGCCCTGAATGATGATTCCTTCATTTTTTGTGGACCAAGCCCGGAGATAATAAAAAATATACTTATATTCACTCAACTCAAATTAGAACATTTAATTGGATAATGTCAAATCAGATGTCAGATCTGTTTAGTTGAGTCAAAGTGCAAGCATTATTGTAAGCTCAGGGCTATATGATAAATTATACTTTTATAGATGTAATGTACAATATGCCTTGGTGTATGTATTTTAAATGTTTGCCTTAATGTATATTTTGCTGACCTATATTTTCTGAAGATGTTCATATCATCTTAGGAGCATGACATACCACTTATCTGAGCTATTTTTCTTGTCATTTACATTATATATAATACATTTCTTTTTCAGGTTGAAATAGCAGAACCTATTTTGAGCCAATAATTGTAATTTGATAAATAATTAAATGCAGGTGATAACGTTTGCTCAGGATGACTACCAGAAACTTTTAAAAAAGGTTCCATGTTAATGATTGAATGCAAACTTACATCACTCATCGGCTAGCAATTTTACACATTGTGAAACTTCAAGAAAAACTAACAAATATGAAAAGCAGAATTATATCAATGTACCTCAGATAGCTTTTTTGAACCTTAACACAGAAACAAAATGTTATGATATGATCCTGGTACCTTGACCTTAAAGGTAGAACTTCAAATGGAGTAAGGAAGGCGACATCGTAGCGATGAAATACAAGTATACTAAATTTCATCAATATATATCTTCAAAGTCATAGAGCAGAAATCAGAGTGTAATGTAGGAATACAAAATTAAATGAACAGTTTGAAGGATATTTTACGAAATGTTGGCCCTATATTGCAGATTAAGCCAATATACTTCCTAGTTTGCTGTTTTCAGCCATCACACTCTATGCCACACAAGGTATACACCAAAATTGCATCAACGTAGTAAGGCATAATTTAACTGTGTAGCTTCAACTGATGTATATGCACCACCTACGCAGTAAGACTTGATGCCAGCATACTCTTACTTGTGTCATACAATTCAGCACTGCACAAACCATAGCTGCACTAAAAACTCAGGCTATTTGTTGGCCACAAGAATCTTGTAAATATCTATGCCAATAATTCTGATAACTCCTTGTCATGCCATCTGACTTCAAAACTGTACATCTTGGATTGAATATCACTAAATTTGTCTCAGCAGATACTGTCAAGATATACAAACATGCTAAGTTTGGTTTAATAAATAATTATTATTAATTTTTAAAACCCAAGTTATTGAGCAGGTATCAATTGATGCACACCTCAGATATATCCACAAAATGGATTTGATAAAAATCCATTCACAGTTGTTTGTGTTCTCAATTATCATTTTCATTTAAGACCCCCTACAAGCAACATTGACCTTTATCTTCACCACAAAGTCAAGGATGACATGTTTTAATAATTCTTCACCATTTTTATTCAGAACCAATTAGATAGTGCAAGAAGTGTTGTAGTGAAAACCCCATACCAATGGCACCATTCTATCAAGAGGAGTAGTGACAAAAATATTTTAAAATCGCTACTATGGTTGCCATGTTGAAGATCTGATCAGCATCATTTTCCATTAGGACCTGCTATATACTGTTATACTGTGTTACTGAAAATGCCATGTTTGCTTTAGCTTGTTTATGTGGGTTTAACATTTATCAGCACATTATAGGCTATACATGGCGGCCAGTATATTTGGTGGAGGAAGAACCCAGGAAGAATCACCGACCCATGGAAAGCTACTGGCAAGCTTTCTCACATACCCACATTGGTTGAAGTGAAACTTGAGTTCACATGGACAGAGGTGAGATGTAAGTGATCTATACATGTGTGTGCATGAGATCACTTGGCCAACCGAGGCCCCCAAAAAGTTGTGTCAATACAAACATCAATTTATAAGAAGCAGCCATACAATGATGTTCAAGATGCCTGTGTACCGGTAGGCCAAGATAGATGTGAAATCAGTAGCTATTTTCATTTAAGATCATCTATATATTAGATGCAGTCTTTCAGTGAGTACCACATGTTGATATAACCATCCATTCAGAAGTAGCGATAACAAGATTTTCAAGATGGATACCATTTCATCAATGTTGGGTGTCAGATTGGCACCATTTTCATTTAGGACTATATACATGTAATAAAATAGTCTTTTAGCAAAAAGCCCGTGTTCATCTGATCATCCATTCAGTAGAACTAGCAATAAAAAGATTTTCAAGATGACCACCTTGGGGGTCGCAATGTATGTCTGAGGAGCACTATTTTCATTTATGACCATTCAGACCGCAAACAAAACTGTATGTCATAGTTCATAACTTTCCCCCAAGTAGTTTAAGAGAAGTAGCGATAACAAACAAAGGCTGATGGATGACACATGGATGATGAACGTACATGTAAGCCCATGCTGGACTCATGACTGAAAGGGCACAGGTTTGAATCCTAGCATTGGTCAAGCATTGGTCATCTACCGTGGTGTATCCTTAGGCAAGGCACTTTACTCCAATTGCCTTGGCACTAAATAACCTACTTGAGTTGATGTGCCGTAAAGCACCAAACAAAACCAAACCAAAGCAATGGCTAATGGTATTTCATATGAATGGAGGGGGATGATCAACATATACATTTAATTACAGTTTAGGGTTCTCCATAGGATTTTTAAAGTTCCAGTCTAAGATTCCTTCCTTCCAAAAAAAT
Source organism: Margaritifera margaritifera (assembly GCA_029931535.1). Lineage (NCBI taxonomy): Eukaryota > Metazoa > Mollusca > Bivalvia > Unionida > Margaritiferidae > Margaritifera > Margaritifera margaritifera. The sequence goes on along the minus strand of JAQPZY010000558.1, from coordinate 53,184 downwards.
TGCAGTCCCAGTCCTAAAACTAGGAGTCCCAATAACGATACTTTTTTTCCATGCATTAATTCAGAACATTATGTGTGTATTATTGTGTCAGATTGCTCATGCTCATTCATTGTGAAACATTAAGTATTATAATAAAAGAATGAAAAATTAAGGCAGTTGATAACCGTGATAATTGTGATTGTGATGGTACAGCGATAATAATTCTCAATGCCTTTACCATGTCATTCTTTAATTGTATGTACCACTAGAAGGAATCAAGGAGGATATTACACTTTCTTTTCTATATTAATTTATTTAATTAGCTTCATTCCATTTAAAATCAATAAATTTTCCAAGACACTGGAAGAAGAGACAAATGACCATATTCTATTCACTTTTTTTATTTCATCTTTAAGCAACAAAGCATACAACATTCAATTTCTTAAACAAACTTTAACAAATTTCTCCACAGCAGATTTAGGATCAAAATTCTTAAGTTCTGGGCATGGTATTCCTTGGATTGCCATTGTATTTTTGCTTCCACCACAGTCATGACATTGTGTGTGTAAAGCTAATACTGTTCTGTTGTTTTCTCGTTTTTCGGCCCATGGGAATATCCTATTCCATGATTCATTCGACAAATCACTGAGTCTCTTTTGTGTTCTGTTTTCTTTTTCAAAAGTATATGCATCTACTAATTTCTGTCTGTCAGTCTTGTAAGAATCACGCTCAATCTTGCACTTGGCACCAAAGAAATTATGTAAAGTTACCATCGGAATTGTACACGTATGACAATCACTTGAAAACGAATGTATCTGTACATGGCACAGAAAAAAAAGCTGATTTTATGATGATTTCTGATGATTAACATGGGAGTTTGTATTCTTCCAACAAACAAAATAAGTCCCAAAACCTTGGCACTATTTTTCTTAATACGGCATATGGTAAAATGCAAATGTTCCAAATATCGCGTAAGGATTTATAATATCAAGGATTAAACTTGTGCTGAGCAAAGTTTCTTCACGAGATGTCAAATCACATGCACGCATAATTAGTCTTTTGATCAAAATGATCATTAGGCACTGACAATCGATTAACAGGTGTCTTAATCTCTTTTGTCTACTAAGATCTAATCTATGCAGCTTCACCTAATCCCATTAAAATCACTTGACCTTTGTTTGATAGCTCATACACTATATGATTAATATGCGCTTTCTAGACACAGATAATTTCACTGACAAAAAAATCTTGTGTACCGAGGACTGAGCTGTTGGAATTTTCATGTATCCAAAATTGAAACGTATGCGTACTGTTAAGCAGATTTTGGTGTCCCAGAGAACCCTGCAGCTAATTCCATCCTTGCTTTTGCATATTGTGCTATACCCACCCACCCATCCTGATCCCTGTCCATGAAATTTATCTAAACAGAAAAACTGTATACTGTCACTGAGGCCTGACAAGTTGCAGTGACCTTCATTTGGTGTGATTGTGTAGTAACTGACCTAAATATAAAGGTGCAAAGTGGACACCAGTGATAGTTATGGTGGTGCTATACTTATCATGATGTATTAACATATAAATTTTCAATAAACTGACTTGAATGTAAAAGATTTTGATGCTACTTGGAGCATCAAATGTAGGTCATAGTGACCTACTTTTGGCATAGTAGTTCTCTTTAGTATTCATTATATTGAAAATGTCATGACCGTACAAACAAGTGTCTGAGACATTGAGCTGAATATAAAGTGCACATTTTGTAATGGCTATGTGCACAGCTGGCACTGAGTATACCACATAAGCTCTCCTGCACTTTCTTCCGGTCAGTAAACATTGACCTAAAAGTCCTTCAGAAGTCACAAATAAAGGTTAATGAACAAAAGGCTGACAGATGATTAATGGATGGACAGTGAAATCATGCAGGACAATACTATAAAAAAGGCCTGGTGAGCTGAACATAATACAAGTTCTCAAGAACACTAAGTAAAAGGTACAAGTCATGTACATAATTCTCACCCAAATTTGAAACAAGTGTAAAATCAGCAAAAATTAAAATAATTTTAGTCTTATACAGTTATCAACTTTATTTCTATTTTAAAAGATCTGCTGTGCTGATTATCTTGTTTTAGGTATCACTACTCTAACATGAATGATTTTCTAAGGAACCACAATAGTATGCAATAAAAGCGGATTTTCTCAATTTGTGCAGTCACTGTAATACTTTCAAGAGATGATAAAAGCTGCACCTATATGATACATTTGCTTTACGGTATCTGCATCTATGCTTAAACATAGCAGCAAGGTTTGGCTGCATTTTTTCAGTGTGTTGTTTTCCAGAGTACATTCTTACAAGACAGTGGTGTAAGTTGAGTGTCATGTAATGTCATAGGTGAGAAACAGAAAGCGCTTGCCATGGTCATTGAAAAAATGACATTTCCTTGATATGATTTAGGTAGTTAGTGTATATTTTCACAAATAAATCGTTATTTCATTTGTAAATACCAATTTTATTTAATTCTGGAAGATTTTTAATTATTCAAATTTTTCTAGAAATGAAAAGATGGAACAATTTTTTTGTCAAAATCTTCATCCAGGTCATTGCCTTGATAGTAAGTTGTCCCCCCCAAAACAATCCAGTGTGTAATCAATGATTACATCACTCACCTCTACTTTAACTAGTCTCCAGTAGCCACTGAACACATTATCATGCAGAAAATAAATTCAGACTAAAGTGATCTTGGCCCCTTTTCTAACTGAAGATTTAGATTTGTTATCTTCACACTGGAACGTTTTATCATTTGAATATCTAAAAACTGAACTTTTAGTTGGCACTACATGACCAGAATAGTGCAGACATATTGTTAAATCAACTACCTTCCTACCTACACACCCATCTACCTAACTAATTTGACAGGGCATACAAGACATAAAATAATAAAAAAGAAAATTCTTTTCCATGGTATCATAGCAGAAGTATTGTAATGAGTTGTAATGAGTTGATACAAGAGAGAGATTAATGTCATTTTTGCATTATTTGTTTTAATTCATTGTTTTAAAACCTGATTGACAAGCTCTTGACATTGTCCATGACTAGAATCCAGATTTTACTGGGTGAAGTCACAGGCACTGAATAACACTGGAGTGACAGCCAGCAATACAAGCACAATTCATGCATCCTTAATTACCTTGAGTAACTACTACAGGCGAGACCTCACATGAAAGGCATGCAGCATACTGTCCACTTATTATTAGTTTCCTTAACATTAACATGTACACTATTGTAACCTCACTTTTATTTGGAGTTCAAACTCTCAGAAGATATTTAAACCATTGAGAGTCACGTGAATTTTAAACTGAATGTGTATAGTAAGAGTATTTGTAAGATATACTGTCTAAATCTGATGGTGCCCCAACCAGTGTGACACAACAACTGGTGACAATGTATAGACATACTAAGCTTCACTCAAACAGCTTGTAAGTTACACAGCAGCTGTGAGACTGTGACAGAAATCTTTACATATAAGCTGTGATCTGGACCTTGATGATAGGGTCCTCCAATGTGGTATGTGACACACCTAGTGATAATATATAAGTATGCCATTGTTATCCCTTTGTCCCTAACAAATTTTAAGTTCCAAGAGAAAATTTTATAAAACAAAACTTCACATGTTGAGCTGTGATCTAGGCATGAAGATAGGAACCCTGATGTGATACTCATAGTAATGAGATGCAAGAATGTCAAGTTTTATCACTTTATATCGAACAGCTTTAAAGTAATAGAATGGAAGTAAATGTATGACACATGGACAGAGGATTGGCTGGGTAGACTGGCAAACACGTGCAAGCTTAAATACTATCTTTTGATCTGGATTTTATTTAACATTGGTAAATTCTGGGAACTACTTTCAGTTCCCAATCAGTTTCGAGTGCAGTTTAGGTCACACCAACTCCTTACAACACACACACACACACACACACACACACACACAACAACAACAATACCCTCTCCCCCCACTTCCATGATTTCAGATCAAATTTGCTACCCCAGATAACATTTCCAATCAGAAGTTCAAACAATGTCATCACACAGTCCTTCCTGCATTCCAGCACCCACCTCTGTAGCCAAACAATGCATATGGCAGGCTTTATGATCCAGTCTACATTCATAAATTACTGTATTTTTGCTTCGACAATGTTTAATCACCTGTTATTGAAGTTCATAGTCATATGCTGATGTATGAGCAGAGAATCTCACTAAGACTGGACCCAATTTTGATCGAAATGCATAGAAAGCATGAACGACGAATGGTGAAATAACAGGTAGCTTAATGTTAAAAAAAGCAATATCCTGGCAAATAAAACAAAAAATAAATAAATCATACCGAGTGACAAAAGGCCCTCAGATCACTGCTATGACCATATCTGACATTCTACCCTATCTTTATTACTATATAAAAGTCAAAGACCCTTGGTTCACGAAGATGGGGCTAGGTATTGTTGTCCCATGTGAAAAGGCTAATGTAAGAAAAGTTTGTGCTACCTAAAATAAAATGTTCTGTTGACGGATCTACTAATGTGATGATAGAAAGGAGAAAAAGGTCAATTATAAGCACTAAATAATCATGTTTTGACCATTATGAAAGTGTAAATTGTACCTAATCACTGGTAAAGTTAACATAAAGTCCATCAGACTTTATTTATCATTAAATGATCATGGTTAGGTATTTATCTTATTAGTGTAAATTTTACTAATCACTCACAAAGTAAACATAAAATTCTTAGTGTACATTTTACTAATCACTCACAAAGTAAACATAACATTCTTTGGACTTTATTTATTTTGTGCGTGATTTGGTAAAATTTACACATTGTTAAATATCCAACCATGATCATTTAATTCTATATTATACTTTAGTAAGGACCAGGCTTTCACAGTTTTTTTTGACACATTTAATCTAAAATGTAAAAGGGAACAATGAAAAACCATTAAACTTACACGTTTTTAACCAAAAGTGATATATATGATTCTTCTAATTGTTATAATGAATACAAATTTTATGCAAGTTAGCCATCCAACTTTAAAGGTGCAACTTACTTGTTTGTGTACATATCTTTAATGGGTTTCAAAATTTAAGTATATATTTTTATAAGTTGAACAGAAGGCGCACAAAGTAAACATTACCAAACGAACTCATGCACCTGTGCAAAGAATATGCAATGTGGAGCAAAATTACATTTTTTTTATATTTCCTTGCTAGTCAAGTATGACTTTTGTCACAATTGAAATATTGTGCTCAATGAATGTTTGCAAAGCGAAGTTGTACTTTAAAATATCAACATGATGGTATGACCATTTTCTAAATTAGGAGATAAATTAATTGTTCATTGAAAGGCACACAAATCAAGGAGTGTGACTATCATCTGCTTGATAAGGCTCAGTTTCATATAGGTCAACAACAAATTGCAAAAAGTGTTTAATGGAACCTTTAAGTTGATGGAACCGACATATTCTTTTCAGAAGGATTATCCATCCCAAGATTTTCAAGACTGCCACTGTTGTGGCCATGTTCAAGGTCAGATTGGTATTATTTTCATTTAGGACATGTATTATAAGAATCATTTTAGCATGTTTAGTGAAATACCCAAGTCAAAAGTAACAGAAGAAGTTGCAATAAAATAGTATTTTTAAGATGACTGCCACATCAACCACTTTTGTGGCTGCTTCTGAACAAAAGTGTCATTTAGCACCTGCTATATATTCCACAAAATCTTTTAGAGATAACTCTATCTTGATATCAACATTCATTCAAGAGGAGTAGTGATAAAAAAATTTGTTTCAAGATAACTGCCATGAAAGCCATATTAGCTGTCTAAGAGGATTCATTTTCGTTTAGGACCATTGGTAAAACTGTGTGGATAGTTGTGTGACCTTCTTCTACATAGTATAGGAGGAGAAGCAATACAAAAAGATTGATAATGATGTTGGAAACCAGACTCCTGATATTGGACAGATTATGAATGGAGAGCCATTACTTAAGCTCTTCTTGTCTTTGACCAACAGAGCTTAAAATAATATTAATAATGATGTATTTACAGAGGGCAAAACTCAATTAGCTAATTACCAGCTAATATTCCATGATGCCCCATAATGCATAGATATAATAAGGAATATCCTTTTAAGTCATACAGTGTTAAGGGTTCATTGCATCTTACTCAAAAAAGAATTTACTACAAGATACACAGAATGTCATATATAAGTATTACAAACTTGGAATACATAACATCAAAATAAAGAAAATACAAACTAGCTGTACACCAAGCTTTACATATGGTAAGACAGTCGATTGCTATTAAATGCCAGTTAGCAGGTCCAGTATAAGTAAATGACTTATGTAATGTATTGGCTCACAGTTTAGAAAGTTTGACATTGGTCTTAATGAGTATGTAGTGTTAGTGTTGACCTGTGATAACAAATTTTTTTGTCTAATGAAAGTCAGTTTAACAACTAAAAATATGTCAGCAGATGGTTTCTATGGATCAAAATCCAGTATGATTCAACCTGTACACTTTTGAAGTTTGATTATATAGTCAATATTTGTTTTTATGTATGAAACTAATACAATACAGCAGCAATCCATAATATGTTATATGTGAGATGAATAGAACAGTTTCCTTGCTTGAGTAAGTTGAGACATATTTGTTCCAATCCTAACAAAATCAAATGTGGGTCATTTATTATGTGACCTAAAAAGTAGATTATTATATCCAGCAGTGCATGATCTTGTACAAAATCAGGACATTTTCTGTGTTATTGAAACAAGAATTGATAATTTTAATATTATTAATCTGCCAGGAAACAAAACTATAAATGAAAAAGTGGAGGTATTGCTTCATATATTAGACATTCTATCTCACCTCATGTAAATGTAGTCGATACTGATTCAGAATATATTGTTTGGTTTAAATTCATGTCGTTTATCTTTAATATTGATGAAGATCCTAATTTTGTTTTGTATATATGCCCCTAGCTAATTCTCGATTGCATATTTCAGACAGGTCAATATGTTTGAAATAGAAATAGAAAATATGTGTAATTCACAAAGATATGTACATGTATTTCTTATGGAATATTTAAATGCTAGAACTCAGAGACTTCGATGATTTTTCTCACGGCTATATTTGACTCTGACTGTACTGTGTGTGACTACTTTGAGATTTAATTCGGCAGTTGATCAAAATAATCTGGGAGGCATGGCATTTTGCGAGATACAGTGATTAGGAGGGTAATTATGACTCGAAATTTGTAAAAGTAATCATCTGTTTTTTTAATGTTATATGAACTACGGTGTGCCAACACTTCAGAATATCTCTTATAGATTGTTCATTAGTATCTACACCTACTTTAAAATATATTGATAATGTTAGGATTTTGGATATAGACTCACTCTACACAGACGGACATGCCTTGCTAAGAACAATTTTGAAATTTAATAATAAAGTCACGTGCCAACAATGTATACTTTCATCTAAACTTCCATATACTAGACCAAGTTGTTGAGAAAATACAGATAAGGATTAATGGGATAAATGCAAGTATATGCTACGCGCAACAAAACGTGAATGAATTCCATAAGTAACTATCTATAATATATGTCTAACAATATCTAGACTTTTCAGTGAGTGAGCAGAAAAGCTAAGACTAATAAGGAACCTTGGTTATGATATAAATGTCAAAATGTGAAAGAAAGCTACACAAATACTCACAATGTATCCTTTACAATTGACAAAAGTTAATCTTATGGCAGTTAGTAAGAATGATAAGTGGATCAAATCACTCAAGAAAACCTCACAAAATATAAGAGCAAAATTCAAAGGATTTTTATAATTGGGCACGTTCTATGAATATTTCAAACATCTTAGTAACTATACTGAATACGATGAAAGAAATATGTGGATGCACTGATAGTGAACAAAGACAATGACGATGAAATTATTAACTTGCCCATTACTGAGGAGGAGATTTGCAAATTGTATTAAGGTGAGAAGATCAAAAGCTCATGTAATGACAGAATCATTAAGAAGCATCCTGAACCTATTTCAGATATACTTATTCCAATTTATATTTTTTGCTTCAGCCTGATATTTGATACATAGATTATTTAGGACTCTTGGCTTGATGGAATTATATGACCAATTTACAAATACACTGGGGATCCATCTGAAGCAGAGAATGACTGCTGTATAACAATTTTAAGTTGTTTCAGCAAACTATTTACTGCTACCTTCAATCTCAGACTTAAACATTGTGAAGTGAATATAACATTTTAGATGAAAATCTAGTGGAAATTGGAGCAGAGTATTCAACAAAGGACCAGGTATTTGCATCACATGCATTAGCCAAAATATTCTAATTAAAAAAAGGCTGTTTTGCTGTTTTATTGAGTTTAGTAAAGCTTTTGATTCAGTTTGGTAGGTTGGATTTTGAATGAAATTACTAAACAATGATGTGAATGGAAGTATTTTCAAACCATTCAAATTTTACAACTTATACCACGACATAAAGTTATATGCAATGTATGCAGGTGATGTTTTTTTTGTGGGATTTAAAACCATTTTCCTTACATGATAGGCTATACATGGTTACCAGTATATCTGGTGGAGGAAGAACCCGGGAAAAACCACCAACCCATGGGAATCTACAGGTAAGCTTTCTCACATACCAAGATGGTCAAGCCTAGACTCAAACCCATGCAGACATAGGTGAGATGTGAGTGATCTGTAAAGGCGAGTGCCTTAGACCACTTGGCCACCCAAGGGCCTTGTATGCAGGCAAACAATCAGATTTCTTTTACAGTCTTTGCGGGATAAAACAAAACGAAAACCTTTCACAAGTTATATTCTCATTGTTCCTCAGTGACTTTGTAAGGTTATTGCAGCAATATGAATGTACTGGATTGAACACTGAATCAACTACCGGTCATCATGATGCTGTTATATATCTGAAATTGTTGGACCTTCTATATGCAGATGGCACTGTTATCCTTGGTACAGATGAACACTCCTTTCAGCTGCGAATTATTTTCAGCAGAATTTAAACACTTTTCACCAGTATAGTCAAACCTGTCAATAGCAGCCACACATGGGAAAAGGCAAAACAGGCCTTTGTACACAGGTGACCTCTGTATTCAGGTTCACCTTTTAAAATTGGATTTTGAACAAATACCATGCACTAAATATTATCATTGTTGTTATTATTATTATCATTATTATTGTTATGTTATCAAGACTGTTTTATGTGCACTATTCAACAAAATCATAAAATATGCGTATATGTTGTTCTCTACCAAATTTATGTTCCACACAAGATTTCTGTATCCTGCTCACTTTAATCATCCTATAAATTACATCATCTCCAAGTTAAAATAATCACCAATTTTAGTTTGTTTTGTGCAACATGACAAAACAATAATTCCACTATTGACTGACAGCTAACATACAACTACAAATCAGAGGACTTACTCTTTGGTCAGTAAACTTGAACATATATAAGTTCCACTTAGAAACAGCTGTTCATGCTTTAAATGTAATATCTAGATTAGCCAGATGCTCAACTCATCAAGATCAAAAGACAGTCGGCTTTTGTGAGAAGCCTGTGATGAATAGGAAATCAAAGGAAGCCGTATATGGCTATTCTTAGTAACCCATGAACCGAAACTTCGCCTCCCTTTACAGAGAAGTTTTAAATACTGAATGACCCCTTGCCCTAATTCAAAGGGATAACTCATATCTCTTCTCAAAGACGAGTTTTTTTTCTTCTTCAGATATACCTTTAATTCATAGGCAAATAGATGAAGATATCGAACAATATCTGTCATAATGGCACAAAAGGCGACTTCAATTCCTGCTGCGACAACAGGACTACTTTTCCCACCATCCAGCAAATGAATTGATTTGACCCTCTACCCCAATGATAAAAACTGCCTCACTTTTAAATATGACATATTAACACCTTTTAGTTACACTGCAGATGTGACTGTAGTACGGCGAGAGCAAGCCATATAAGAAATGTTTGCATATTGATTCACACGATATTCTTTCATCTAAACAATGCTTTCGTCATGAAGCAACAATTTAGTTTGCATAGACTGAGTGGTCACTGTAGACAGGGAGAAACTATTGTTTGGTTAGGAAACACCTGGCCTCTGATTATGGAATGAAGGCAACTGTTACATACAGGACATTTATACAGGAGATTTACGGGGGGGGGGGGGGGGGCAGAATTAGAATGGCTGTTGTTAACAGGTGACCACTAAGTAAAGGTGACTGTTAGGACAGGTTTGAATATTTTCAGGAACAGCAAATTTTGTAAAGCTATGAAACAATGTCAATGATGCTAAAAAAAGCATTTTTTATACAAAACGATGTGTAACTTTCATATTCCTAAAGCTACAACAACTGCAACTCATTGATCATATAGTATTGCTAATTCTGTTTTGTCTGTGTGAAATCTGGGATTTTGAAAATACCAATATTATTGAAAATTAGCACAATGAATTTGTAAGAAACATTACAATACCCAGGATAAACACTCCTATATACATCATATACGGTAAGCTGGGAAGAAAACCAATTGACATTTATATTTAGTCTAGAATGATTTCGTTTGGGATTTCAGTAATAAATGCAAAACACTCTAAAATCAGCAAACCCTTTATGTAGTATTTTCAATGATTATTATAACTATAACTGCTTATTTTGCATTAAGAACAGTTTGATTTCTTCTGGTCAATATGACCATTTTACCAAATATCACTACTTAAATGATATACATTGCTGTATTGAAATTTAGAACTTGTAGTCTCAAATTACCTGTTGAATCATGGTACTGGGAAAATGTATCATATGAGGACAGAATATGTAGCTTATGTGGCAGGGAAGATGTTGGGAATGAGTTTCACTACTTGTTTGTCCACATTTTTTACAAGATAGGGTTGCATCATTATTTGTACCTGCTGTGTTTCTTTTTTAATAAATTCCTTTTTATATAAATCTGTTAAAACAAGTAACACACCTAAAGAATGCATTTCTTATTTTCATTTCTTTCTGAGATGTTCCAAGTCTGTTGCATATTATATCCCTTTAATTAATGCATATTTACCGCACACATTTGTAAAATTTTACTGCATTTCAACCTTTCATTAATAAAAACAGTGGAATTATCATTACATGGTAGAGTATCTTTCTGACATTGTTTAACACATTGTTTCTGTAGTTTTAAAACTGTATTTATATACTGAATTTACTGTGTCTACTTTACTTCATATTTGTTTGAATAATGTACACTCCAGTTAAAAAGAGAAAGTACATTCTTCCTCTCACTCTCTCACATGCTCTTCACACTAAGTAACCTTGATTTCCCTAATGTGCCACCTTAAACATAATTTGTGTTTACTCATATGCAACCTGCAAGTGGCCTGAGAAATATTACATGGCTAAAGTGGAGCTCTGTTTTGTTCTGGTCTCTTTAGTTATCTAGTCTTTGCAGCAATCAAAGTTTGGAAAAGAAATCATGTTGCATACACGATCCATATCACAATTCGAAGTCAGTTTGTCATCAAACATATTGTCAGTAGTTTATGACATTCCACATTAGATATATATTCAACATTAACTGATGGCTGAATAGAATTTTGCATAGATAATCTATTTGCGGTTTCATACAGTACAGCTCACGTGATTTTTCGGAACCCCACGCATCGCGGCGGGGGTGGAGAGTGAGTGGAGAGGATTAAGAAAAACCCCTCCACCATCACTCCACGCATCCTGACGGAGTTGTTGCGGAGAATAGCCCTGCACACCACGCTTTCTCGCGGAGTTGCATCCGATCACCACCGCGGAGCGGACGTGGTCTCGATAATATGGGCGTGGTTTACTTTTTATCACCCGTGCAAGCAGAGGTTGAGAGAGAGACGGGAGGGGGGGGGCACTGATTTATCTACATCGTTATCCCTCTGGGGAGCAATTTGCTAACTTTTTGATACTGAAAAAAACGTAGTAATTCAGTTAATTATAAATATTTCCTTGTTCTAACGAAGATAATATATGATACATAGTGCCAAATCATATTTTAGATGATGATAACGTAATGACAATGCCTCGCAAACTGTATTAATACTACATTTTGCGCAATGAATCAATTTTTTTTTTCTTCAATACTGTGTTATCGGAATCTAAACATGCATTCATATCTTTATTTCTTTTTCAGTAAACGCAATACAAAATTTTAATGATCATATGAAAGTCAGTGATATTGTACTACCTGCAATGAAAAGAACGATAAGCATCGAACAAATTAATAACAAAGCTGCAGTCATACCTAACTGAAGTGAAACAAAATCGCTCAAGTTCCGACGGTTACTCCATGCATGAGTACTCATTCACATATTGTATGATTTTTTCTGACATCCAATCGCTTAAATAAAGCATTATTAAGATTTCACATCGTTATTTTATTTTAAACTGTACTAATTTGCATTAATTACCAAAGTAGCGTTTTTTTTTAAAATCACAAATGGCCGCAAAAGGTCATCCTAGATACATGTAGTTGACACATGCAAGTAACCTAGCACAAGAGAAGCCATAATTTCATGTGCTAACTGTAAACCTAAAAGTACAACAGCAGCGCTTCTGCGGGTTTGTTTTCTTTGCCATTGATCTGACAAACTTGCGCATCAGATGAAATTAATGTTTAACTTTTTCTTTTCTGTTCGTTTTCCTATTGCATAATACAGAAAAATAAGATGAATAATTTTAGATCATTAACTCTTCTTAGTAAAATTCCCCTTCCTCTCTCTCTCTCTCTCTCTCATAAAATATGGAATCCAAAGCACTACTGCGCAAGTCTTTGTAATCTATTACTATTAAAAACCGTTTTTTTTTTTTTTTTTTTTGGGGGGGGGTGTACATGCTTCAGTAAGAGTTTAAGTATTCCATGATTGGCTAGCTTTCTTCAATTAGCGGCCGCCTCATTCACACTAAGCCAAAAAGATGTTCCTGCCATTAAAGTTTTTCGTGATTCTGCTTATGTTTTGAAGAGCCTTTCACTAATGCGAGTTTCAAAAATAACGCTAAAATGCTTATTAATGTTAACCAAAATTTTTCTTTTTCGCTGCTTGACTTGTCGACATTTTTAGTCAGTCGTCAGAATTAAAATATTAAAATCTGACTGATTATAAATCTCAATGTACACAAACTGAAATCTGGAAACGTTCAGTAGCGGTAAAAAAGTAATAACGTGCTAGACATTATAGCGTTATGGAGCAAAAAAGAAAGAAATGTTCCCACCACTGCACAGGAACTCCCGAGCATGTGCTCTAAAGTCGTGTGTGTGTTCATGGGCATCCGCAGGAATTTTCGGGGGGGGGGGGGGGGCCCCGAAGTAAAAGGGATATATTTATTATTTTTTTTAAATCAGGGCGGGACGAGGCACAGAAACACGCTCAATAACCAAAGGCTCTAACAGTCACAAACAGGAAACTGCATTCTTTAATATCTGCATAAAAATAATTAAAAGAGTATATTTTATTTTTATATTTTTGCCGTAGAAAAATGAGCAAATAATAGGATACACGTGAAGACAATACATCCATGCAAAATGCTCTAAACTTGTTCGAAATTAAAATCTCGGAACATCTCAGATTTTAGAATTTTCAATATTATTTTTCATTTCGGTAATAAGCCGAGTTCAGATTAATTACTAACAATTATCAAACTTCTGTTGTTAATGGCGGGACCAGACCATAATTGCGGCTGTAAAGTACAACGCGCCAAGTCAGATGGCTTCGTGTCATAAAAACACACTGTTCCCAAGCTGAAACTTACATCATCCTTTGATGCAAACCCTTGTTAATATTTTACAACAGTGTTCATAATGGTCACTGCCTTGATTTCTGTAGAACATCCGCTGAAGTCAAGTCTTTATTAGGGAGAGACAATTGAATTTTCCAAGGGGGGGGGGGGATAAATGAATGAAAACAATTGTCTTTCTCTGATTTTTGTAGTAGACGTTAATCCGTTCCATATTTCACTTAAAATAAATAAATATTGTGATTAAAGAACAAAAAATATCCCGGTCGAAAAAAAAAAAAAAACATATAAACCCCATATATTAAATGGTCAGTCCCTTACAGTACACATGGAGTCATAATATTCAGCCTCGTCACTCTGCTATTACTGCATAAAGACTAAGCACGCGGTTTGCATTTCAGTGTAAATTCAGTGTTTTAGGTTTGTTGTTGGGGGGGGGGTGTAAGCAGAAGCGGATGTCAATTTGGATTTTAATTGTCCATATCTCAGAGAATTACTTTCCTTTGGAACAAAATGATAAATTTATTCTGCTTGAGAAGCTCAGCAATGTGTGCTTCTCGTCAAGTCAGTGGATAAGTTTGTTCATATTTCTTTGAAATAAATTAAAATCATAAACTTATTGCAAAAGAAGTCGATCAACCTTTTATAAACAGTAATGTGTACTGAATATACAAGCCTTTTGAAATAATTTTTTTATTGTCCAAATATGATCGAAATAAAGACGACTGATTCTTCAAATGGTATCCGGTTGTAAATCACTCTTGACGTGTCCGTCTTTCCATAGGTAGTCTTCATTCATTGGCTGTTCAGATGTCAATCAGTAATGTTGACTAGCTCCTCCACGGTGGAGTTTACATCGGCGTGCTTGACGAAATGCGGTGGTGATTTGTAGGTATTTATGCCAATTTATGCCTCCACCGCGGAGTGATATCGCGGAGCTAAAGTGGAGGGGATTAAGTACCCCACCGTGATGCGTGGGGTTCCGAAAAATCACGTGAGCTGTACTGTAGGTGCATTGTGGTGTTTTGTGGGTATTTATATACATTTAATTAGATTTATTCTGAATTAACAGCCCTCATGTATTGGTTTGGTTTAAACAGTATTTATTTACAGAAGTCATGGAAAGTACATAAAAATGAACAAGAGATATGGAGGATTGAGCAACAAGCATAAACTTATTTCAAACCCTCTCCTCATTAACAACAATAATTGCTTTTATAATGTGGCTGATGTGAGTAATGAAGGCATAATATTGCAAACATAGAAACATGCTAATGAGGTATTAAAAGAAAATTATACATACAATATTGTAATAATGTCAGACTGTAGTTAATAAGGTGTTTACAGGGGTGGGGGTAAAGGCCTTTTAATTTCAGCTTGGGTGGTATATATTTATAATTACCAAATACGTACTGGAGATATAACAACTTAAAGTGAAGACATAAATAGTGATCAGGCAAATCTCTTAGTTGTAATTATGTACTTATGGATCACATTGAAGATCTCCTCGTAGAATTCTACTGATTGCAAGGGGTACCCTAATAATAATGAAGTTATATCTGTAATATGGGTCAATATTCCTATTGTTCGGTTTCTGAGAGTAACATATTTTGAACAGTCTAAGAGAAAATGCTTTGCAGTTTCTGGATCACCCCATGAACATCTATTGCTAGATAACAAATGGTTTTTGAAAAAATCGTCGTTTAATAAGCTGCAACCAAGTTGAAGTCTTGTGTGTATAAAGTGTGAGATTCTTTCTCCTTGATAGTAATAGATTGAGACTTTTTCTAGATTCATATTTAGGTGTGATTGAAAAGAGGAAAACAAAAGATTGTTTCAAATTTCCACAGAGAGAAGATTCCATTCTGCAACAGACTTTGGTAAATATGAACTTTGGTATATATTTGTCTTGGCGAAGGGCATTTGGAGGTTTGTTCCATCATGAAGTTGTCTATTACTTACCTGCTGGACACTTGGCAGAATCAAAGCCCACATGTATCCTGGAGCCATGCCATGATACACTTTAAAAAAAGTAATTATTCCCTGCTTGTAGCGCATAGTTGAAAGTCTTTCCCATTTCGTCTCCTCCAAAATTCTAGCATAATATATAGATTTTGTTGCCCCACAAATGATTGAACCTTTTTTCTATTTGATCTTTTTCATACTGGGTGCAGTTATCCCAGATAATATTTCAATACTCCAAAAGAGGCCTTACAAAGGTACGAAAAATTAGTTCTAATGATTTTAAGTTTAAGTTTCAAAATTCCTTGTATGTCTAACCTTTTCTATGCTTCTGTAGTTATTTAATATATATATGTATATGCCAAGATAAAGATTCATTTAAAGTTAGACCCAAGTGTTTATGAGAAATGACATTCCTAATAACCGTGTCATTAATTAAAAGTTGTGGGTGTTACTCCCTTTGAGATTTTCTGGATATGGTCATTGATTTGGTTTTGTTTGGATTAAAATCAACTAACCATTGATTAGCCCACAAATTGATTTTAATTAGATCTTTGTTCGAAACATCAGCAACCAGGGTTGGCTCCTCAACAATAATTGACAACAATGCATCATCAGAAAACAGTCTTATACTGGACCGAATATCAATGACTGTATCATTAATGTAAATTAAAAATACCAGTGGTCCAAGTATAGATCCTTGGGGCACACCATTTTTGTCCCCTTTTTATGAATAGGAGTAACATTAGCCTCTTTCCATGTTATTGGAAAATATGAAGATTGGAGTGAATTATTGAACATTTCTGATAAATATCATGATACTATGCAACTGCCTTCTTTAAGTAACCTAGGGTGGATCTTATCAGGATTCCCTTCCTTACTGATATTGAGATTTGAAAGAAGATCTTCTACATCATTTATGCTAATGTGGAAATTATTAAGGTCAATATCAGAAAGAGGTATAGAAGGCAGGGTAGTGGAAGTATCACATACCAAGGATTGTTCAGACATTTTTTTATTACAGTTTACTTGATCAAGACTAGAGTAAAAATATTGGTTATAATGTATCAAAAATGGATACTATGATTTTCTATTTTGCTTCAGAATTGTGTTCGCTATATTCCACCAGACCTTTGGATCAATACTGACATCTTGGAGTTTATTAGCTAATTTGTTAAAATATTCAAGTTTGTCCCTTCTTACAATGCATATAACTTGGTTTCTAGCTCTCATATATATTTCCATGATAGCAGATGAATGACCTATTTAAACACTGAAATAGAAGTGCATACCAAAAATAACCCAGCAGTGTTTGCATATATATGTCAGTTATGTAAGTATGTTTATCTTCTATCTTCTCAGGCCAAGTCTGTTTATATTCATCATTTTAGTATTATCAATGTCACAATTCATTTGATTTTTTTAATCATTCTTTAAACAAAAAAGCTATTTCATTCTGCTTCACACTTAGTAGCTCATATAAATTATTTCGGAGAAGTTTCTAATCTCAGATGACCAGTTATTGTAGCAAATATCAGTCCCATATAAATACTCTCCCAGTGAGCTTGTGATTGTCAACGTTTATCAGTCTATTTCAGTAATGAACCTCTGAAATCCACCTTCACTGCAATACTTGGCATCCAGCCAATGTCCCTGTTGATAGCCAGAGTCGGAGTAATTCTGTGCAGACCAATATAGTACCATATAGCTTATTTTTGCACTGCATCTATATCCATGGAAGGTTTTATTCCCTAACTGACAAAACCATAATCCAGAATTGGTACAACACATGAGTGAAATAATGTAACACAGGTTTTAAATCTAATATTTCTAAAATCAATCTTTTTGAATATTGAAATATAACTGCATAAAACATAACCTCCTGTATTCTGCTATACATGTCAGATTTGTAAGCATCTTCAAATTTTAGATCATTACAAGGATAATGAGCTAAAAAACCTATGAAACCGAGAAACATTTGACAACAGAAATGTATAGTACAGGAAGTTAATTAATTTCAGAAAGTTTTCAAATTGCTATTGAACCTTATTTGTATCCAAAGTAATGAATGCATATTAAAGGCTGTCATATACACACACACAAAATCATAGAAATGTTTTAGAATAAGTGCTCTTGCTTTAGTCTATGCCTGATTAGCAGGCAAGATACTTCTTGTGACAGACAATTGTCTGCCATATTGAAGAGTTCATGAAAACTATTACATGATGCTACCTACTTATTGCTCTAGAATCTTTGTTTCCCCTTTTCCTTGGACTTGATGGATTTTCTGTGGGTCTTTACCTTCCATTTTCTTCATGACATTCCAATATAAAATCTTACTCTGACTCCCGATTTTTCCTATATATTACAAGTGTATCTCATTCCAATTATTTGACTTCATTACAGTCATGAGATCTGAAGCTTTACTGACACTCCAGGATATATTAAATGCACACAAAATAATCGTCGATTATAATCATACAGAATGTCATATGGAAGGTTGATTTTTAGGCATATTTATATAATACTATATTTTTTTTCTTTACAAACAGAAGCATGATGAGTAACTTCAAGTATCTTATTTTGAACTTCAATAACTTAAATAAGAAGTAACTTGAGGGATGTAAGGAAGTGAGTTGATAATAAAGAAAGTAAAATGCAGCTTAATGAAATTAATCAAAATGATTACATATATGGATAGGCTGTCTCTCTAAAATTTTGAGTAGTTCAATACATTCACCTTTTTTTGTTTTTTTATTTGCCTTGTTCACCTGTGCATACAAGTTGCTGTTGTCCTCCACTTTGACTGTTGTACTCTTGGCCTTGACCACAACATCATATTCAGGTCCTATGGCACCTGTGCTGGTGGCAGGTATGGATCCTGAAGAGTCATACACTGGGTTGTCCACTAGACCTCATGAAATAAAATTTTTTACAATCATTGTTCAAGTTAGCTTCTCTAGCTTATATTGCCATTTATCACACGCAAATATATTTTTACTGCTTTAAGTCAAGTCTCAGGTATTTTGTCAAGACTGAGAAAAGAAAAAAAAAATGTACTCATTTTAATAGAGTGCAATATATATATATATATATTGTTACGACTCTATGGTCTAAGAAAAATGTAACAGAAGGAAAGTGAAACCAACAAATCAAGTAAAAAATCAACAAGCAATTTATTACTAGATAATTAAAATGAAAAATCAAAAAGTCACTTACAGTAATGTGTTTTGAAATCCTAATAATCCAATAAGAATGATTGTTCTAATCACAAGTCCTAAATATAGAATGTTCCGAATTCACGGCTGTGTCCTTGAATGTTATGATGTGTTAATGGTCTCCAAAGTCCTGATGTACTAGAAATCTTGATGTGCTGATGTCAAAATGAAGTATTCCAAAATATCTGAATAAGTTCACTTAAATTCCAAAATCATCAATTAAAAATCCAAAATCCAAAAGTTTATGAGCACTGTTATAATCCAATGAATATTTAAAATAATTCCTCTCAGAATTTGGAATGAATTTTCACAACTGTAATAGCTCTTTACAAGACTGATGGTAATGTCGAACTGAACAAAATGTCTACCAAACATGATATATATAAAGATTGGTCACATGACAGAATGTTCTAGAATATGAGTCATCTTAATGGAATTTTAACTGTAAACAAAATCAACCTTGACCTTCAAATTGAGAAAACATATTGATCAAAACAACCTAATTCAAGGACACTAGTTATACATGTTTTTCCTAACAAACATAAAGATTTAAGCAAATATTAAAGTGAAGAAACATTTATAACCTCCCAAAACACATATACAACATTATATAAACATCATACATAACAATATATATATATATAAATCTGGCTTTGTTTTCTATGCTTAAGCTTTGTATGTTTTTAGATATCCATAATTATGTTGATGTGCAGTTAAACTTAGATATACATACATACATGCATGCATCCATGCATACATACTGTTACGGAATTATGTATATGGAATCTATAATGTGCTTAAACTTTTGGCCTATGACTCTACTTTAAAGTTGTATCAAATAGTGAGTCATATTTAAGTTGGGTTTAGTTGTGCTATTAACCAAATAACAACATGTTTACTGACCTTTTGTTCAAGGTCAGTGTTGGTTGTTTACTGTATCTGGGGTACATTTTCATTAATAGACGCATTTAGTATTGCATTCTGGGTCATAATATGACACGTTTCCTGTTGTGAAATGTGCATTTTGCAAGTTATATAAAAGACCTGGAGATACGAATTAATTTCATTCCATTTTAGATCTTGAGTTGAACAGAACTGTTTTTTTATGATCAGCTTTTTGGAATCATCAGATCGTTTGAAATAATAGTCGAGCTGGCATCATGCTGTAATGTAATGCCATGCTGTATAGATGATTCAAAAGGAATTATTTATTGGACCATTCAACAGAGCTACCTGGATCATATTATCGTTGGAACATTATGACAGTCCAGACTCATTCATTCAGAACCATCATCTATTCGGAACATTCGTTCATTACGAAGACTCATTCTTTCGGAACATTCGTTCATTATGAAGATTCATTTGGAACATTCATTAACTTGGACCATTCATTCATTTGGAACATTTTATAGTTTCTATATATACAGGACTAGTGATTAGGACACAAATAATTGTTGGATTATTTGGATTATAATACACGATACTGTTAAGTGTATTTTGATTTTCACATTAATTATTTAAAATAAATTGTTTGTTGATTTTTACAAACATTGTTGGTTTCACTTTCTTTTTGTTACGTTTGTTCGAGCCATAGGGTCGTAACAATACATACATACATACATACATTTTACAAAGGACTTAAAAAGAAACTTTTTGTAAAGCATAGAACATTTTTTGTACAACAGTCTCTACTATGGTAGTTTTGGGGATTTTTGTAAGTGGAAACTTGCTTATGACCACTGATTTTACAGTAAAACATAGTCTCCTCACTTTTGAACTTCCCAACTAATCCTCACTTTCCCACTGATGCCAAGATTGATGATTCATCTTTCTCTTGAAAATAGTAAACTGCCTTATGCATTCATACACTTTTTAAAAAGCAAGAAACAAAATCAAGACACTTAATCAAAATCAGAACTTTTGTCTGCAACACAGATATATACAATACAATTCATTATTTCCTTGTACTGTAACCTAAATCTTACCACTCTGTCGTCTTTCCCTGAAATGGAAATAATTGGACAAATTACGATACTGCTTCTGAAGATTATATATACTAAAATTGTCTATAATCAGAAATGTATCTTGTGTCTGCTCAGGCAGAAAACCTGTGATGTGATATCATAAATGAGAAATTCTATATGATAAATGCCGTATACTGACTGTAGCCATGCCATAAAGGAGTCAAAAGAGATTGGAATAAAGTGTGTTACTTATTTCTCAATTCATGTGGTGACTGTATCATTATTTACAGAACTTGGCACATTTAACATTTTTCCTTGTTGGTTTCCTTGCATCATGTGGAACATATTCTGAAGGAAAAGAGAAAGCGAAGACCACATCCTATTGAATTTTGGTCTATTGAAAAATTGTCAATTGTATTAATTGTCATTTCAGTATCAGGCTTGAAAACCTATTGGTTTGGACCCAACTAACAACAATGCTAACACAATGAAACAATCCTGCAAGCCCTCAACAGTTAGAGACTTGCAATAAGTTTATACACAACAAAAACTAGATCCAGTTACCTTTTCATTTATAAACATGTTTGTTTTGCCTAGAGGGACTGTATATTGCTACTGATGAATATTGGTTCATTCTGTCAGTGACTGATTCAGCGGTTACTGAATAGGCACAAAAGGGTTGTACAAAGGTCACAGCTGGACTGTGAAACTCCCTGACAGAATATTATGGATAACCCTTCAGAAAAGTTTCTTCAGTGGAAACTAAAGGAACCGAATGAATACTGGGCTGTGTAACCAAAGTTGAGGGATGCCAGTGGCAACCATGTTGACTTCACTCAATGAATTTAGTTTGAATATGCAATATGGTTCTGCATTAGATTTTTGAGCGAATAAAATGGAATGCAATGACATGAATGCCTGAAGAGAATAGATCCACAGCAGCTGTTGTCCCCCAAGAACTGAATAAAGTGGGGAAGCTTCTAGTGTTCAATGACATAATTAACAGTAGTCAAGTAGGAAAGGTACATGTACAGGTATAAATTGACAATGGCAAAAAACAGTCTTTATAAATATGGGAAAATGATTGCTCAAGCATTCAAAAGTGCAACACATACCACATATGATTACTTTTGTTCAAACCTTCTTTTGTATAACACAGAAAAAAAGTAAAGTCTGTGAAATCTATCTGTGACATGAATGAATATCTACTATGTTTGGACTGCAAAGTATAGATGAGTGGATGCAGGAACTGTCAACACTTTAAAAGTGATACTGGCAGGACCACACTGGATTCTGCACAGCAATTAAATTATAATACATCATAACTATGACCCAGGAACTGTAAGAAGCCTATCATATACAAAAATATACTGTCTTGAAAGAATGATGTCTCAGATTGGTTCCATGTTTACTGTTGCACAGTGCTTTGATCACATATGGTTAGATCCGACATGATGAATTCAAGCAAACCACTGCAGATGATTCAAGTTTTACAACATTATGTAAATTTGATAGCCAACTTGGGCTGGGTGTGAAGTTCATGTTCTAGAAATTGCAAAGAAACTGATGGCAAATAAACAGCAAGGAAATGCAATGAGCATATGTAAATATTTCCATATAAATCAGAGTAGAACACTGCTAGCATATCATGCATGGATACATCTTGAAAGCCAGGAATACTGCAGCCATGACGAATCAAGAATGAAGATGATCAAAATAATCACATTCAATGCAAGAAGGAATATTTTTGTTTTTTAATTGAAGTGGATACATCCAAGAAATGGGTAGACAAAGACCACATAATGCATGAACACCTCCGTAAATTGAATATACTGAATGCAAATATGGCCATAAAAAAATGTTATGCACATATTGACACACAATGAACACTAGTACCATGCTAGTGCACAACGTCTCTACAGCACTGGTACATGGGTATTATTTTGAACTGTACACATGTGATGAATACAAAAAAACAATGAACTATTACTGAAACTGAATCCACTCAGAATACACCAAGAAGGGAGGGTCCATGTGAATGCGACACCTTCTGTCCTTGTATGTTGCATGCAAGCATCATCGTCATCTGTGTGTATTACTATCCAGTTCTATATCCATTGTCCTCTGAGCTCAAAAATTAGTTACAAACTTATTAACATGTATTAGCCCGCAAATACATCATGTTTGGGCAGAGACCCACAGTTAACACAGAGGGATCAATCAGGGGGCCAGAGAAGGATGCATTGTGTACCACACAATCAATTAAATTATAATTTTAACAATACACAAGTCATAGATTGAATTAAAGATTTATTGTACACATCAAAATAATCTTTGGCATAATGGGAACAAATCTCATTACAGCACACTGCACCCAGGGCAGGCGCAAGGGTATTTGGTGCCCTAGACAAACCTTCAGCCTTGCTCCCCCTCAAACACAATTAACATTTCAAAATGAAAGGCTGGATCTACACATGACCTGATGCGCTTGTAGAATGGTGTCATTGGAGGTGCTGATGTAATGCACATATAAACTGAGATCCAATGTCCCCGCATTTTAATAAGATGGTCCTTGATTCCAAAGTGTCCATCCCTATCCAGAACAAGTGGCCATTGAATTTGTTTAATACAGTGTAATGTAAACAGCAGATCTGCAAGCTGAAAACAGTACATACTGCGCATTGCTAGACATCAGTTTATAGCTCTCAAAGGGCAAGTACAGTTATCCACTGGAGAGAGTCGAATCTGCATGCCATATTGGAATGGATCAGACTTTTATGTCCTCAGAAGTAAAATCCCACTAGAATTATCTCCTTTCACCACAAATCCCCTGGCCGATATTTTTTGTTTCTGAGCAAGAATCCCACAGTGAACTACCCAGTATGAAGCTGCATTGTTTATAAAGAACCTGGTATATAAGCATTTTAATGGCTTCTGTTTACAAAAGTAATAAAATAAACCATTATAAGACCACTATTAACAAAAAACCTGTCTTAGATCTCAAGATCATAGAAGTTATTCCTCAGCCTAAAATTTCTTGTCTGTATAGACAAGTTCCTCACGAGTTATTTGTTTAAATTCCAGAGAAGAATATTAATTCTGGTACTTGAATCATGCTGTAATGTCACCTGATCCTTTGTTCCCATTGAACTTACAGTAAGCCAAATTTTCAATTTGAACACAACACAACCTGAAGAAACTTTTATATTTTGAGGGATATAGTATTGTTGAACACATCATAATAAGAATACATACCACAAACTGTGTGCATGCACATTGGTCCTATTGTTCTATGCTTGTTTTCTTTCTTAAAATCAAATTAGATGTACAAAACTACCTGTCTTACTCCTTAGTTTAATGGTTTGGTCCTAGCAAATATATTAGCTAATACAGCTGCAAATTCTTCTTGCTTTAATTTAACTCACTGTCAAACTATGGTTATAGTGCTAGTTATTTTCATTCTTTGTAAGCATATTGTTTGTGCTTTCCTCCTCAAGTCATATTATATTAAGCAGGGATCTCTCTATATATATATATTTCTTAACTGAATTTACATTAGTAATGATTAGAAATGCAAATAGTAATACTTTCATAAGTACTCAAGAATAATTTTCAAAAAGATAGTCATATTGATATATGCATTCTATATTGAATAAACATAAAAAATATATTACCGAATAAATATAAAACAATACTGTTGTAGGAAAGTACTTTAATAATCTGGAGAGATGCATAGGGAATGCCCAAATGTGGGTATTGGGAATGGGCTACAAGAGCACAGGATCAGAGGAAAGGGCATTAGGGTTTGTAAACTCTATTTCCATCTAGCTGGTTCATTTTTCATTATATTTCGATCAAAAACAGGAGGTTATAAAATACTTCATTTTTGCTCTTTGAGTGCAAATATATTCCATGTATTTCATTTTAAGGCTTTTAAAAATAAAAAGCCTAAAACAAAATGTTGATTCCTACAGTTCGCCATCATTATTGAGTTCATTAATGTTTTTATCCACAAAAGGAAAGAATACATACTCTTCCTGAAGCTCCCTATTCAGATCTTCTTCTGAAATAGATATAGAAACACAAAGCTACAAATTAATATCATTTTTTTCTTCAGCAAAAGGTGATCTTTGTATAATTTTCAGACAACACTTATACTGATATAGTTCCTTTTTGACTACTGTAGCTATTCATAAAGGATACAATCATTCAATTCCTATATGAGAATATATAAAAACACCTGAACTGTACAAGTATAAATCATTCATATACCTGCAACTAGTTAGTTCATACTTGTTCTTTCAATGATATGTATGGATCTATGAAAATGTATTTCAGATTGCAGCTAAATTTTTTCTAAATATTGAAAGTATTCTATAATAAATGGGTACTATTTAAGAGCAGATGCCACTTTCTAGTAAATGTGTGAGACCTGCAGGTGTTTAGACAATGCATCAGTATTTTATGGATGTTTGATTTGCAATATGCTGTATGCATAGCATTTCAAAGATGCTGATTTGTACGCTCTTGGATCAAAATGTCCAGGCTAGACTAAACGGTTCCTTTGAACAAATAAACTCAGGCACCTTCTATCAAAAAAGCATGACCGAGAAAGTAGATTACAACATAATTGTTTTTAACAAGACACTGAACTTAGTGTCTGAACAACTGGATATAGATTATGAGATTTACTTAAGAATATTCTTCAATATTTACACATAATCATAATTTAATTCTGAACTGCTTTCATTTGTAGGGGCCCCGGGTGGCCAAGTGGTCTAAGGCGCTCGCCTTTACAGATCACTGACATCTCACCTCTGTCCACGTGGGTTTGAGTCTCGGACTCAATGTGGGTATGTGAGAAAGCTTGCCAGTAGCTTCCCTTGGATTTGTGGTTCTTCCTCTACCAGATATACTGACCACCATGTATAGCCTATAATGTGCTGAAATATGGCGTTAAACCCGTACCAACCAACCAACGAACTTTCATTTGTATAAGGATGCTCTCAATTATACCTATAAGAGTCACACCATTTTTACTGTTGAGTGAAGCTTGTTTGTCTTCAGGAACAGCAGGCAACCTCAGTCTTTCACACAATCTAATTATATCACTGATATTTTGTGCATATCAGGACTTTTGCACCTCAGCATTTGAAAAGCCTAATACCAGGCTGTAATTTTCCTCCATACATATGTGACCCAGGACTTGTGTTGTATACCAATGTGCGTGTTCATCATGAGTGAGTGAGCGAGTGAGGGATTCATCGCGATGCATGATTCCCGGGCTTCACGAGTATTAACATCGATTCCCCGCCAAACTAACAAAATCCTCTGGCATTCCTACTCTGGTTCTTAAACGGACAACATCTCGAGCAGTAATATTCGTGAATAAGAAAAGCACTTGTCTTTCACGCAAGTGAAAGACAAGGGAATGAATATAGTTCGAAACAATTATACCCTTAGAGTCGTGTAAGGTATCATTTGTATTTTTTGTGATAAAATTATAAATCCCGGCGTGTGGGTTGTGTATTGTGTATTGTATTTGTGTCCGCTATATTCTGTATTGTATTTGTCTTGTATATTAAGTATATGCTTTGTATTGTTTTAGGTTTATCTCGTATCATTTCATCTGGTAATAAATCCCACAACTAACAAGCGAGTGTTATCATTTCAACCCGAAATAAGACGTAGCTTAGACATATTTACAACGGGGTTCTGAGACACAACAATAGCAGTTGCTGAAACACATGCAACTTGCTCACACTGATAATTTATATACAATTCAGCAACTTGCTCACACTGATAATTTATTTACAATTCAGCAATACAATCTCATTATCTGCAAAAATGAGGAAAGCATAGTGACATATTTACAAGACATAAATATCATAATCATAATGTAGACAAACCAGCAAAGGTTAGCACAGATCTCTGGCACATGAAATATGTCACAAAGAATTAGTTTTGACATAACTGATTATTATGACAAGTTGCATGAACCTGAAGGCGATATTGTCTGTGAAACTCACCTCAAGATGAAGATTAATGCAGATCACTTGTGTGTGAAATATAGGCGACAGTGTCCTACTTTTCACTTAAAGGTGAAGTATCTACATACCAAGTTACATGACTCTGAAGGCAACAGTCTGAGAAACTAAGCAAAATATAAAGACTGACACTGGTTAGAAATGTATGAAAGTTTTTGCTTCAAGGGTGAAGTACTCTCCTATGATACATTTCTGTTTTATGTTGCACAGACCTGCCAACCCTAATAAGACATTCTCAGTAAGGCAGTTGATAGTTTTCAATAATTTGGGCCAATTTTCAGCAAGGTGCAGAAATGTCAAGTACTGGCAACAAGTAAAGTATTAAACTGTTACAGTTAATTTCCTTTTTTTCAAAACTTACACTGGTGTGACTGGTATGTCACACTTTTGCACTTTCTGAGAAACTTCTGGTCAAACTCCATTTTAAAGCATTCTTCTCCTTTCACTTTCATCAGTAGCTTCCAAAGTATCAACTGGCATACATGATCTGGATTCTAAGTGACTTTTTGCAAGAAATGAAAACACCCTCTGTATTTGAGTGTGGATCAACAAACACTGCCTTCATAATGCTGGACAACAATTTGTATTTCAACTGGCCATTTGCATCCTTGAGTTTAGTGACAAGATCCCATTGCTTGTCAACTCTTTCAGCGTTTAAGATCTCACGTTTCAATTCATCCACTTCACAATTAAAAAAATATGCTTCTAAGTTACCTTGTCAGTTGGTTTCCTTGGGTTTCATACCTACAAATCTCATTGGAAAATACATCACACTGCTGAAATCATTCTTTTAGAAACACCAGTAACTGTACTGTTCTTGAGAAGTTCGTTATTCAAGGGAAACCTCTTAACTATGTAATCACACACACTTGCATCTTTATAGAATTCACAGAGGCTACTTTCAGAAAGCTTACTTTCAGTCATATATTTCCTTGTTTCTGAACCTACTGTAAGTGTAACATATGACGTTAGCTTCTTGCAGTCATGATAATCAATATCAGTAAGGTCTTTATCTTGTGAAATTTCTGTATCTGACCAGCAACTGCTTGAATAATTCAAGCATGTTTTCTCTACGTTTGTGGATCATAGGCTCTTCCTGTTTCAGGATTAGGTTATTTTGTTAAATAATGGAATTATGTGGTCTAGAAATAGGCACTGCATAGCCTTACACACTCACATTGCCTTTTCTTTTCTGTAACTGATTCCTTTTGTGTTCCTCTTGTTTTTTCTGACTGATAATGTCTTAAATCCATACATATCCTTCTCAACTGATTTCTGGGATTTAGCTTTCTCTAAGGCACCTTCCAGGGATTTTGTTTTCTGTCTTGCCTGCTGTGACAGACTTGGGGATAACACTAGCTTCACTTTTAGATTTATTACAAGTTTTACTGCATGCACATGTTCACCTGATATCAATTGTATCTGCCAAGTTTCAGGGCAATTCATCATGCACACACAACTAAAGAGTAATCAACAAGTACATACTCCACCTCTAGGAAGGTTTTTTTAGTCTCCGTTCTAAACATTATTATGCAGACAATAAATACAAACTAAAGTTATCCCTGCAATTAAATGTTACGCCCTTTTCTAACTAAATATTTTTTTTCTTAACATTTATAGAACTTTCTTTTAAATCAGTATTATATACTTTGTATTGTGCTCACATGCAGTTAAACCATATACCTACTTGCATGTATAATGTGACAGGGCATAAAAGACATATAAAAACAATAAAAACTCGAAGGAATGGTGCTCTAATGGTCCAAAAGAATTTCCAGGAATTCAAGATAAGACCATTTCTTCCATTTAACTGCTTCTTCAGTACTGGAAATAGCTGATATGCTTAATAAATTGTTTTACCAATACAGAAAGTATATACTATGAAATTTAAAGAAATCATAGTAATCCCGAATTAAACCCCGTTCTAGCTTTTGTAAAGTCTATAGTTTCTGATGATCAAGCTTGTAGCAACACAGGTATGATGATCTGCATTTTGCCCTAGGTTTTTATACAACCGACAAAATCAGCACAAGGACATAATGTGGCTTGGATGACATGGGACAAAAGAAAATAATACAGTTATCAACACCAATTATCTCAAGGTATTTTGCCTCTGATTAACCTCAATACTAATTCCGGCTTTATGATAAAACGAAGTGTGCCAAAATTACTCATATTTGTATAAACAAGAATGGAATAAAGACCATGGAAATTACAGATCCATTTGTATACTATTGACATACTTTGAAAAACATGTAGCAAAACAGGTATTTGATATTAGCTTAATATCTTACCCTTTTCACAAAGAACAAAATAGAACAAAAAACTTCCACAAACAACAGTCCAGTAAACATTTCTCGCAGAATTGACTGAGCTATGACTAGAAGGAATAAGTAATGGTAACTTGGCTTGTATAATATTTCTTAAGCCTTTGACCTGATTTCTCATGATATTCTCCTAAGTAAGCTACAAGGCCATGGATTTCACAATATAAATTGATCAAATTCATATTTGTATCAGATATTGTCTATTGGGTCTCCTCCTCTTTACAACATGGACTATTTGCAGAATGTACTCATGCTGGTGTAAGTTTAGGCATCTTTTATTAAATTGGCAGCTGTTCTATATTGGAAATTATAATAGTACCAGGTACACATCTTTGTCAGTAAGTACAAATGACTTTTTTGATGAAGTATCAAATTCTACTGATACACATGATGATTAATCATGTGTGTTCCTTCAATAATTTAGTAACATCTTAGGTCCAAGCAGAAACATGAGCAAATTCATGTGCTTCTACATCTGCACAGCTTTAAAAAGCTCTAGGTTCATTGCAAATGTAAGTTTGTGTCTTTAAATGTTCTGCTGCAGCTACGTTGATGCTTATACGGTCACCTGATTTTTGCACAAAGGTGGCACAGATTAGTTGTCCCACTTGATTATGGAAAACAGGATATAAAATGTGCCAATTTTAGGAATCTATTCTTTTTTATTTGGAACATATTGAAGAAAATAATCATTATGTGCCTGGTTATATTGTAAGTTAATATGTTCTTCTTTCATCTGGGTTAGTCAAAATGTTTTCCTACAACAGCTTGTTTTGTTATCAGAAACAGATACCCCTCAAAAGACCCTTTCAAAATGAGGATAGAGTATGTGACAGAAGATGAGGCAGAAAGGCACAATGTAATGAGTGCTGTGAATGGCACATTATATACCTGTCCTGTGCTTGATTATCATCTATATAGGCACTAGAAGACCATGGATAACTCTGCAAATTATAGACCAACATGTGTCATAATCTTTGGCCTCTAATCAAGGTATGTGGTCTTTAGCTAAACTTACTGCGCAGAAACCACAATAGACTTACCATGTCTGTGACCTCTGACCTTTGGATCCTAGAATCTACAGTTTTCTTTATTACCTCAAGTGTAAGCCCTGCACACAATTTGGTGAAGGAACTTACTCTAGAACAAAGGTTATTCTGTAAAACCCATTTTTCTTGATGCCAAATTTACCTTAAGTACAAGCTCTTCTCAAACTTTGGTCAAAGCACGTAGGCTAGAACCAAAAATATTATGTAAAAAACTTTTTCTTACAAAGTGACTTTGACCTTTTACCGTTTGACTCAAAAGTCAAAAGGTTTCTTTCTAACTAATGTGTAATTCATCCACAAACTTTGGTGAAGGTACATATCTGAAAACTGAAACTTTTGTGCACAAAGCTTTTTTCTTCTTTCAGTCAGTTGCCATGACCTTTGACCATTTCCACACCAAATTAGGGCAATCCAATCAGCAAAATTTGGTTCAGTTATGTGATGTAGAGCTAATGTTATTATACAAAAAAACATTTTCTATTTTCAATCCCAATGGCCTTGACCTTTGATCTTTTAATCCCAAGGTTGAAAGACTTCTTTCTTACTGTTAGTGCAAGCCATCCAAAAAGATTTTGACCGTGAAATCAATAGTCTTCTTCCTTAATCCAAGTGCAAGTCATTCACAATGATTAGTAACTGTAGATTTGGGAGAATTTAAGTTAATGTGCAGAAATGCAATTGGTAACAGATGGAGGGATAACATCATCACATACATAATATACTGCACCTTATGGTAGGCATATAAAAGTGCATCAATTTTAAGAGTTTAAAGTGCACTTGGCCGAGGAATCTGAGCTTCTTTGATAGACTTGCATCTGTCATGCATCTGTCTGATATACATAAATCAACATTTGCTAGTTTTAGCTTTAAAAATCTATAAGATTTTAGCTTCTGCCCTGTTCAACTGTCCTATTAATTGTCATTTTATTATCACCTTGTCAGCACTTTACATCCTATCTCATATGATTTCAATTATGAAACCCTAACATTATCCTATTGATGGTATGTCAAAGTCTGTGTTAACAATTTGTCAAAACTTTACAGCAAGCAAATATTCCAAGAAAAATGATTACTATCTACCTTTTAACATAAGTATCCACTGTCTTACATGGTGCCACTAACCTTATCCCCTGACTTAATTTAATAATTATATTGTTGTGTTGTCACCTGTTTGCTTTTATGAGTTGCCTATTGAGTAAAAGACAAGTACAATTGCTAATTTAATTACTGTTGATCAAGTACTGAGTTAATCAGGTTAGCTTTCAAAGTCACATTGCAGTTACAGCAAGGCATCTTATATTTGATAACACCTGTCTCTGTCCATACATCTCAAATATGGTAGTGAGAATAATTGCAAGAAAAATATAAAATAAATAAAACTCTCAATGCAGAAAAATTAAATTTTCCTGCATGTGCAGATGCCCTTATTATACTTGCAGGCCATTACAGACTCTTCTGTGTACATTTTTTAAAACAAAATTTGCCTTGTACCTTTTACATGAAACATTTAAGAGCATTACTGAGACAACACCACTCAGTTCACACGAGTGAAATTTAGTAGGCAAGTTTGTATACAAATGTAGGAAAAAAAAATTCAAATACATATTTGAACATTTTGGGAATTTAAGTTTTTTTATACAAAAACCTTGTGAGCAAAACAGAGACAAAATCACTCAATGTTCACAAATTTGGCAGACAACATTTGTATGCATATGTGGAAGATATGATTAGATTTGTAGAAAGTAGAAAAATTCTCACATGTAAAATTTTTACAACTTTATCTGATTTAGACCTTTTGCAGTGGGGACATATATAATTTACAAACACAAATTTATTTATTTTAGAGCTAATACACCCCTGAAGTAATTTCAAAATTACCATTCCCTAGAATCTGAACTAAATGAAATAGTCATAAACCTAGATTATGTGCTAATGCTGATTGATGCCGACATCCTTGATGTGTCACAATATGGGCTTGGGATGCACACTATATCACAATGTTATAAGAAAGAAAGAGATAGTAAGAAAGCAAGAAAGCATTCATTTATTTATTTTGCAGATAACTCTCTGTTGTTTTGTGAACTGAAAACATGATACAAGCTAGGAGAGCTTATGTACATACTCGCCATCAGCATTAATGTCTGCATTCCACCTTGGGGCCAATGTTGGTTGAATTACTGGCTTTGCCTTTTACATGCCCATGAAGTATGTATTTGGTTAGCAGGCAGGGATCATATATGAGTAATTGAGAACTATGTCATGCTATCACGTGACTGGCCATTCAGATGTTAAATATGACGGTAGGAACACAAGACAACAGTGTTGACTACAGAGATAATTGTTATTTGTCAAATTAATTAATCATGGTGGGACTTTAATTGATGAAAATAATGACAAAAGCATACTGGATAAAGCACAAAATAACTGTTAACTTGTGCAATATTCCAAAGATAAATGTATGCATTACTGAAAATGTGCAACATGATTTGATTAGAATATATAGAAATTAGGTGGTAACCTTTGAACCCCTCACACACACCGGGGGTGGGATGCAGTTTGGTGAAAAAAGAAGCCATATCTACTCCCTAACATTAAGCGGAACAAGTTTCATCAATGTCATACAAATATTTTCCGAAATATGGTCTTGCCAAACTATAACACTGAAATGATGCTGAAGATAACATCATGACTGATATGTCTTGCAAGTTTCTCCAAGAAAGACATGACAAAAATCTCACCAAGAACTGCCTTAATCATGTTTAATATCCTTGAATAGTAGAAAAAAACAACCATGATTGCATTATTACATATTACATGTCTTCCCAGCTTTCTTTAAACAAAATCAAATCATATATATGTCATGCACCAGGATAATCAGTTTGAGTGTGTGTGTGTGATGTCATCATGTTTCATAGATTTAATTACAAAGATTTCATAGTGATGTCCTTGATATTAGTGAGTTTGCACAGCTGTGCTTCATTACTGTGAAATTAACTTTAATGTTGTACTTCAGTAACTATAATTTGCAATGCACTTTAATTAAATATATTCAATTGGTCCTAGGGTGTAAATACATGGGATGATGTGTGTGTAAGCCACTGTTGCTCAAGTATTCTCTTTTTAACTTTTCTTTCAGGATACTGCCTTGCAAACACAGTATGTAATAAATCTCAGTAAGTGATATGATCTGGATCAAAATATTTAGTGCCGGTGTTGAGAAATTGGAATTTATAGATTAAGTATGGTTTCATGATGCAATGAAACCAGATTTGAATTTTCCTGAAATTGTGACAAGTGATATTTGCTACATAGTTAAAGGCACAAAAATTCAATTCACATCCTAAATAATTTTAAAAACAATTACAATGATCAATACAACATTCCTACGCTAAGTCTTAACACTGAATTACCACCAATTCAATATTTTGGGACGATTATCGGTCATTATCAGATAATGCTAACCATTGGGAAAAGCCTTTGACATTTTGTATTCAATCAGAGAGAATAATGAAATTTAATGCTAATATTTAGAAACTCTCAGCATTAGTTAAAATCTTACAGGGCAGAACACATAAATTCAAAGTTATTTTTCTATCCGTTTTCATGATCTGGTTTGTTGAAATGATTGAAGCATTATTCAATTAGCCTGTCAAGAATCAATAAAAATGCTGCTAATTGTTGTATAGTTTTACAGTATATATAGCAATTTTGATTCTCCAAATGAAAGTATACTTTATCGTTTAACAATGGTTCGAGTCAATATATCTATAATTTATAATTAAGTTAAATCACAGAAATGCAATGCCAAAGAAAAGTACAATATCTGCTTCTAGGATATCATTGTGGCAGAAAAGGAATTACGAATCATTAGTTGATAATTTCATCTAACTTCACTGAGTAATTTAGATAAGACGGTTTTTATTCATGAAAGTGGTTCACTCTGCAGTGAATTCATGATTTCAAGCTACACATAACTATGCAGTTATTTGCAGCAGGGATTAGATCTATGGAAAGATTTATATGCAGCAATGTGGTGAAATCTGAATAAAGTATTTAACTCTACATTTTGCAGTGTATCCAGTTTATGAATTTAAGATCAAATTCTATCTTTCCAATTGTGATAACTCTACACTAAACAATAATATATTTCACCTTTATTTGATTAGATCACTGATAAAGTTTGCTTACATAAACTTTTGTCGGACACCGCGACTTTAGTTTTTGAGCAGTTCAAGTAAAAGTTTGTTACAAATAAGAAAAATGTCATTCTAGCTTCTAACAAAAACAGTAAAAACCATTTCATCATTACACTTCATCAAATGGTAAGAAAAAATATTTACACAGTTGTTGTAGGTCATGAACCTGGACATTCTTGCAGCTCTTTCTCGTTACGGAATTTTGGGATATACATGGAAGCCCCAAACTTCACAGATAATAGGTTTAAAAACTTTCTCTATAATATAAAAGTTAGAGAATTCATGTGACAGTGACTTGTTACTATAAATTAACTAAAGTCATCGACGTGAAATCTGTACAGAAAAATTGACATTGCGGGCAATTTAGATAATTTCACTATGCAGCAACTTAGCCTAACCTTAAATAATATATATGCTATTCAGCGTTCTCCTATCATAAAATAATGGATGCTATGCAGCAACGTAACCTATTCTAATGAGACATTTGCTATTCAGTATTTTGCCTAACATAAAATAATGGATGCAACATAGCCTATTCTAACACGATATATGCTATTCAGCATTTTGCCTATTAGGAAATAATAGATGCAACATAGCAACGTAGTCTATTCTAACGCAACATATGCTATTCAGCATTTCGCCTATCGTACACTCAGTAAATGCTATGCAACCTACCATTATCTAAGAACTGTGTTCACTATGCAGTGAATCTCAGAAATATAATGAAATATTTGCAATGCATAATAGAAAACTTTTATTAGTCTCAAACTATTCAAATGACGGTATTGGAAACTATTTGAAAAAATCATATGCTGCATGAAAGTCCAAGTATGACTCTTAAAAGTTCAAGAGTATAGTTCATTCACAGTAATCAAAGTTACTCAAATAAAAATTCGAACATTACTTTCATTATTTCTTACAGTTAGTGGCAATATATATATATATATATATATTTGTTGAATATACGATAATATGCAATTATATGCTTGCCTGAGTAAAATGAAAAACTACTATTCAGCAATGCAGTAGGAACTGATATTCAGCAGTGTGGACAGTAGAAACTGCAATTCTGCAGTGGAAATATATAAAAGGCTGCTATTCAGCAGCATAGTGGGTTATTTAGAGTTCTGAACAGTTTCTACTTAAAAACAAGGATATGCTATTTCAAAGTATATTATTAACTTTCATTCACTATTCAGTGAATTAAAAAATATGATAATTTCTTATATAAATCAAGCATGAAGGTAAGAAAAATACTAAATAGAATAAATTACAAGTGAGAATGAGTGGCTTGAATTCCAAAATTATTAATAAATAAATTGAGCCAAAATTCATTCTGGAGGTTGCCATTTTGCCTAAAACTGCACCATTTTCACACTCAAAGACTCCAGAGATTTTACTTAAAAATTCCTTACTAAAAATTCCTACATTATGTTAAAAAATAATTTGCATCTAATAATGAGGAACAATTCGTTCCTCAACTACCTCTACCATTTGATATGGCTATAGACAGTCATTTTAGAACACCAAAAAGGGAAATCTCAATTCGAGACCCCTATTGACTTCTTACCTTTACAGAGCGCAGATGACTACAGGGTGGCGTTCAGCAGCTTTTATAGTAGTGTTTGTAAACAAAATAGCCGCTGACTCTATACTGATAAAATTTCAGTTTTCCAATGTACGAGAAACATGTCATATTCACCAAAGAAATACACAAATATCTTTATTTCACAAAATACAATGTCACATCGTAAAATACATTATTTTATACTTCAGTATTCAATCAACTGAAAGAGGATAATTCATCTACAAGATTATTGTGTCTACAATCAAAGTACGTGGGCTAAAATTTCTCACATCACATGGAATACATCACACATAATATTGACAAATCAAAAAAGAGAGTAGACCGCACTTACAGATACAGTATGCTGGACATTGTTTACAGTGGGAGTTAAGTCGATCTGGTATTTAGCTATGCAAAGATATACACTGTGACGTGATAAAGTCCGTCACATGTAAATATTATGTTAATTTACTCAAGGAACTGCTTTGGTACTGTTTTGTGAAAGTTTTGAATTATTTTTAACATTTAATAAAAATTTGGTGTTGAGTAACCATTTTTCACTTTTTAATTGAACCCTGATTATAACAAGCTTCCAATCAAACACTGTAGGGTTTTGGTAAGGAGGAAACTAGCCTTTAGTTACGTTACTCTGTGAAGATGTGATGACTCTACATACATTATAAGGAGATGTAATAAAAGTAGCATATGACCTTGTGTACTTGGGTCAGTTTGTGAATTATAAGAGAATGCTTTAACTTGGTTTTTAAAGGGATTTTATAATTCTGGTCGGCAAGAATTTCCTAAATGCCGCAAACCTAAATATTTGTGATTTACTCCTTTTTAATGGAAAGGGAGTTATCAGTGTCCCAACATATATCGAATGAATAATAACCACTCCCCTTCTAATAGCTGTTTGGTGGGCTGCATCAAGATGACATAGAGCCCCCAACTGATAATATGTTGATGCATGGGCTTGACATAAGGTATTACTAAGGCTAGAGTAGTGATCCAACGAGTATAGGTCTAGCTAGAAGTCTAGAGCCTATAGGATCAAGGACAATTGCTACGAGCTGAGAAGAAGTGATCTCATGAGTAGGTCTATTTATGGTTCCAGAGCCTATTTGAGATCACGAGCGATTGGCATGAGCTCAGATAGTCTGATCTGATGAGTAGGTCCAATAGGTCGGAGACTAAAGGATCAAGGGCAAACGTTTTAGGTACAGACAGATTGTGACCCTGTGAGAAGGTCTGATTGGTAATCCGGAGCCTTTGGGTCATTAATGACTGTCATGCGGTTAGTTAGAGTGATCCAACGGAATAGGTCCATGCAAAGTGCTTGAGCCTAGGGATCACAGGCGAAAGGTGAAAGCTTAGATAGATTAGCCTAGAGGTTATTAACATATTGCAACTGCGATCAGAGACAATCAGATTACATGGTGTCAGATAAATAATGGGTGTTCAATTGGCACAAGATTTTCCCACAAAAATCTCGTATACATTCCGTTCAGGTCGTGTTGGAAATATGAAAACAAATACAAAACAGACAATTCATCTCATCTCATATCATTTTTCTTCCTTTCTTTCTCTTTTCTCCCATTTTTCTTTCATCCCTGTTAGTTAGTTAATTCTCCCTTTCTTTCTGTCTTTCCTTCTTCATTCATTCCTTCATTCAGACATGCATTTCTTTCTTTCTTTCTTCCTTCCTACATTCGCATGTCACTATATCATATCAAGTTTCATTATGTCATCGTAACATTTTATCACAAGAAAAGTGGGATCCCGTTTCGTTTTCCCAACTAGTGTCAGAAGTGTGATCCCGTTCCGTTTTCACAACACCACCGCCATGCGCAACAAACTAGCCAAGTCTTACAAGTTGTTGCTATATATTTTGATAAAAAAAACTTTATAAAAATTTAAACAGCTAAAATGTAATGCATTGTTTGACTTTCTTAAAATTGACAAATCATGTGAAATGAACATGATAAATGGGAGATTGAAAACAAAACTGCATATTTAAGAATGTGAATTGTCAGTCCGTCACAACTTACTCTGCAGTTTAGCTGTTGCTAGTTGAAAGGCAGTTCCACTTCAGCAGTAACTGCATTTCCACTGCAGTTACCACTGATTTTCCACAGTACTATGGTTAGGGTACATTAATGGAAGCCCTCAGCCAAAGGCTATAATCTTGACTTAACAATACTCTTTTGTTAATGTTATTTTAATACTGTAATTATATACTAATATAATTATATATATATAATTATATTAGGACATACCACATGATTTCCTTGCTGAAAATGACCTTCTTCTTCTTAGGATGATGAGAACCACAACGATAACTATGATGACCACCACAGCTGCTCCTAATCCCCCAGCGACTGCTGCTACAGTGCGGTCATCTTTGGCAGATAGGTTTTCAACTGTTAAAATACAAATATATAACAAGTAAGAAGGGTTGTTATTAGCAAATACACGTTTTATGCAATTACTCTTCAATTTAGGTAAACAGATTTACTTTTCGCTGCTACTAAAAGATAGGACTGAACTATGACCATTTTGTGCACATAAAACAACTGTTCAGTTCACATTCATCTTTAGAGAAAAGTCTCCAAAGTGGTCCATAATTTTAAAAAGTTTAAGACTTAATATTTAACAGAGAAGACTAATAGGATAGAAACAGTAACTACAGCGGAAAAGACTTGTGTCACAACTGTACATTCCTTTGCTTGCCCATACACCATTTTTCTGTAAAAACGCTGCTGAATATTAACAGTGTATGTACAATTTTTATGATATAATATGTGCATTCATGATCTAGAAAGAATGACAACACAAAATAAGTATATGAATTTATCTAGGGTAAAGTTAACAAATCCATCATAAGCAATGTAGGTATGTGACATAGAAATTCCTAAATCTGGTTGAAATTTAGCTTGATAAAGTTATGCTGTAGAAACCAAAGTCAGCAGGAAGTGCAATCAGGGGCCATATCTCCTGTGAATAATGTCATGGAAAGCTTATAATGAAAGTCACTCAAGGTCTCGACAATTTAAACTAACAAACCTGGTTAAAACCGAACACATTTTGTGAAGTTATGTTGTGGAAATGAAAGTCAGGAGGATATGCAATCAAGAGGCAAAAAAATCTGCTATATGAAGATGAAATACATAAAAGACACATACAATTCTTTGTTAAATGATTCTTAAGCTATACTGGTTACAAGCAATATCACATATGAATATATGAAATTGACTACCAAGGGTCATAAACTCAATTAAAGTGGAGTTAAGGAAACAAAACCCATAAACGGCACATCAGGGCTTATGACTGTACATACCAAATTGCATTAGAATATGTTTATCAGTTCCTTAGCTATGCTGCTTACAAGGCTCTGCTATAATTGTGGAGATGCAATACTGATGCTCCAATTAAAGAAGATAACTTAAAACAAAGAACAAAACCATTGAAAGTTTGGAGAAAAAAAAATTAAATATAGGTATCAGCAATAGAACATCTATAGGAAAGACAAAAGTACTACTGTTGCAAAAGTAATGCATTATAACTGGGCCTTAAGAGACACAACATTTAAAAGCACATTAACATACGACAGGTACTTGACCTAACAAATGGTATCTATTTATATATGTAAGATTTGCAGAGCTATGCTGGCTACAAGAAGTTTGAATGACTGAACAGATGGACATACATGTAGACAGATAGACAGATGGACAGGCATGTAGACAGAGACAGATAAACAGATGGACAGACACAAAAGGTGATTATTATTGGACTCCTGCATCTCAATGCAGGGCTATAAAATTCAAATTCAGATTGAAAGAAGGATACACTATAAGAATTCATTCTGCTGATTCACAACAAACAGTTAAGCATGCATAGCTCACTGGTTTATAGAAAAAAGGTAATTTTCATAATTTTATTTAAATAGTATCATACTAAAATCATGTTTCTTAGGTTCACACATTTTGATATCCGTTTAATAATGACCCAAAATTTAATTATAGCCTTGTGACTTTAAATAGAGTAAAATATATAAAACAAGATGCATAAGTGGGTTTGATATCACTCACCTGTATGACATCTGCCTAATAGCCAAATGCAAACGCAGTTGTCCGAATATGGTTCAGTATGATGCTTTCTGTTGCATTTGTGTTGCCCTGAGATGTGTTGTCAGGAAAGATTAGTCTGTCAGGTTTGGTCTAATCTGGTGGCGTAAGGCCGTGTCACTCAAATATTAGGTTATTTAGTGCCTAAATAGATGCATTTGTACAGTTTCACCTAATTCAGTTCAATTGTTTTCAGGAATCATTTAAATGTTTTCCATTTTTTAGCAACAGTGGCCATATCTGGTGGCAGATCAACATTATATCTATCTATATATATATATATATATATATATATATATATATATATATAACTGAAAGCCCTCTATAGAAGACGCTTTCTGGCAACCTAGTTAAAATTCCATTTAGCAGTTTTTATAAAGACTGTTTTTCTCTTTGTCTGTTTTTAGTAATGGTGGCCATATTTGATGGCAGATCAGCATCAGTTGTACCTACCTCAAAAGCCCTCTATGCCAGGATGCTGTCAAATTTAGTGACAGTCAGTTATGCCATTTTTGAGAACAAGTTCAAGTATTTTTCTATCTTTGGTAATGATGGCAATATGTGATGACTAATCCACATTTTAAAAAATTTGGAAGGACTTTATGCCAGGATGCTTCATGTCAAGTTTTGTCCAAGTCTGTTCTTTAAAAATGAAAACATTAGATGGTTTGTTCAGTTTTAGTAATGTGGCAATATTGGATGGCAGATTGACATCAGTTGTACAAATCTGAAAGCCCTTCAAGCCATGATACTTTCTGTAAAACAAGATTAAATTCCATAAAGTTGTTTTGGTGAAGAATGCAATTAAGGATTGTTATATTTTTAGTAATGGTGGCAATATTTCTTCATGGATTAGCATCATTTGTACATATTGGAAAGGTCTTTATGTCATAATGCATTATATCAACTATGATCAAATTATGTTCAACAGTTTTGGAGAAGTCATCTTAAGATTTTTCTTTTTTATGAATGGTGGCCATATATGATGCTGGATCAGCATCAGTTGAATACATTTTAAGGCATTTATGCCATGATGCTTTCTATCAAACTAAATAAATTATAGTCAGCAATGTTGCTGACAAAGTCATTTAGAGTTTTTTATAGGTTTAATAACAGTGGTCATATCTGATGGTTAATTGGCATAATTTGCATAAAACTGAAATTATGCCAGAATGCTTTCCATAAAGTTTGGTCAAGTTCTATTCAATACTTCTGGAAATGTTAGCCAAATCTGATGGTGGATCAGTAATATTTGTACACATTTGAAAGGTATTCATGTTATTATGCTTTCTGTTAAACATTATCAAATTATGTTTAGTAAGTTTGGAGAAGTCATTTAAAGGCTTTTGTATTTAGAAATGGTGGCCATATTTGATGCCAAATTAATATTGGTCATTACAAACTGAAAGTCCTCATTGCCAGAATGTGTTGTGTCCAATTTAGTTAATTTCTGCTCAGCAGTTTTTCATCAGAAGTCATTTAAAGTTTATATTTTGAATAACACAGTCCATATCTGAAGGCAGTTTAGCATCGTTTCTAAACGTTTTTAAGTCTTCATACCGGGATGCTTTCAGTCAAATTTGGTCAAATTCTAGTCAGCAGTTTTACACATAGTCATTTAAAAGTTATCCCTATTTTTAGTCAAGGCAGCCATATCTGATGTCCGATCAGCATCATTTGTAAAATAAAAATGAAAGGGCTTCATTTTGGAATGCTTTCTGTAAAGTTTGCTAAAGTTCTCTTCAGTGATTTTAATTAGGTCCTTTACAAAATATTTATATAAGCCTTTCGAAGGTTTTTATATTATTAGCAACTGTGGGTTTCTACTTTTAGTAATGGCAACAATATATATCAACTTCATTGGTACACACTGGACTGGTCTACCAGCCAGGATGCTTTCTGTCAAATTTAATCAAATTCTGTTCACTGAATTTTAAAAAGAAATCATTTAAAGTTTATTGTTTATATTTTTAGAAACAGCAGCCATATTTTGTGGTGATTAGCATGAATGTAATAATTTTAAAGCCTTTATGCTGGGATGCTATTTGTTAAATGTGGTCAAAATTTGATAGTTTTTGGTTTGAAATAGCAATTGTTGATAGATGCACAACCCATGATGTATAACATACAATGTACAACATATGACAGACGCAGAGCTATATAATATAAGATAACATGTTCTTACAGACTGGTGAATGAATAAGAAACTGATCACAAAACTCAAATATAAACAACTTTAGCATTAAGGTTAATCTAGGGTGTGAATGAATGTGCAGACACATACGAATACCAGAGTGATTGCTATGTCAAGCTTAAGTCAAGTTAGGCTCAAAAGTAAGATGAGCCAATGCAGACAAAAATCTTATCTTTTGAAGAAGATTTCATTTATTTTCTGTTTTACTTTGATGAGGGGAACAAAAAGGCACATGATACATTTTGCCCTTCTGACTATTTTTGGTAGCTCATGGACTATTTTGGGAAATATGTCCCAATGAATGTTTCTACTGAGTTTGATCCCAATCAACATGGTGATTTGACAGTATCAAAAACATATTTTCCATTTGGTTGCTCTGGAAATGAAATGGTTGATAGGAAAACCACCCAAAAATAAAGCTTTGATAATAAGTGATGTCCTTGGAAAACTCCAACAACAAGAGTCAGTCGATGGAACTGATGCTCTACTGGCGGAAAATAATTTCTTGCAATTCAAGACAAGACAATTTCTTCCCTTCAACTGCTGTGTGTTGACAACATCTTTAGCGATAATAAGATTTTCAAATTAGCTGCTGTGGACATACTGGATGTCTGCTTGGTACCATTTTCATTTAGGACCAACAAGGCACACAAAGAAGTTTTCTGGTGGAAACCACACAATGATATGTCTTTCTGTTTTGGAGGAGTAATGATAACAAGACTTACAAGATGGGTGCAAAGGAGGCCATATTCAATATCGGATTGGCACCATTTGTATTTAGTACCAACTAGACATCATAAGTTTTTCTGTCAAAACACAATGTCGATATGACCAGCCATCAAGGAAAAGTAGTGATAATATGATTTTTTCAAGATGGCCATTGTGGTGACCATATTAGAAGTCTGATTGGTACCATTTTCATTTATGACCAACCAGACATCATAAGAAGTCCTTCAGTAAAAAACCACATGCTGTATGACCATTTATTCAGGATAAATAGTCACAACAATATTATCAAGACGGCCACTGTTGCAGGCATACTGAATGTCTGAATGGCACCATTTTCATTTAGGACCAACTAGACATCATAAGAAGTTGTTCAGTAAAAATCACATGCTGATGTGACCTTCCATTCAGGAGGATTGGTGCTATCAAGATTTTCAAGATGGCCACTGTGGCCAACATATTGGACATCAAATCAGCACCATTCTCATTTACGAACAACTAAACATCATAAGAAGTCTTCTAGTGAAAACCCCATGGTAATATTACTTTTCATTTGAAAGATTTAGTGATAACAAGATTTTCAAGATGCCCACTGTGGTAGCCATATTAGCCTTCAGATCAGCATCATCTTCATTTAAATCCAGCAAGACATCATAAGAAGTCTTTTAGTGAACACGCCATGTTGATATGGCCATTCATTCAGGAAGAGTAATCACAAGATTTTCAAGACTGCAACTGTGGCTGTCATACTGAACATCAGATTGGCACTATTTTCATTTACAACCAACTTGACATCATAGGAAGCCTTCTGGTGAAAACCGCATGTCAATATGACTCTCTGTTTAGGAGTAGTGATAAACAGATTTTCAAGATGCCCACTGCAGCAGCCATATTGCCATCAGATTGGCACCATTTTTATTTCGGACCAACCAGGCAGCATAAGATGTCTTTGAGTTAAAAGCCCATGCAGATATATCCATCCACTCAGGAGGAGTAGTTATACGATTTTAAAGATGGCCACTGTGGTGGCCATGTTTGATGTTCGATAAACACCATTTTCATTTAGGACCAACTAGACCATGGGATGAATGTGTGTGTAAAGTTTCATGGCAATCCTCCATTTAGGTTAGAAGGAGTTGCAATAACAAACTTGTGCTAACAGATGGAGGGATGACTGACCATCTCATAAGTTCTTCTGGTCTATGACCAGTCGAGCTAACAATTGATCAATCTGACAAAGTGGCTCCTTGGAGATGTTCTAGTTTGATATTTTATGGCACAGCAACATAAATTGGTTATTTAGTGCCAAGTCCACTGGAGTAAAGTAGCTGACCCAGGCAGATCCATTGGT
The DNA here is from genome assembly GCA_029931535.1 of Margaritifera margaritifera. Classification (NCBI taxonomy): domain Eukaryota; kingdom Metazoa; phylum Mollusca; class Bivalvia; order Unionida; family Margaritiferidae; genus Margaritifera; species Margaritifera margaritifera. The sequence continues at coordinate 8,617 of JAQPZY010000558.1, read as the reverse complement.
AGTACTTAAACTGGCATCCTTCTGGTCAAGAGTACAGATGCTAACCAATGAGGCACCATGGCTACTGCCTCCATTAGTTGCGTCTTATGATGTCTAAAACTCATTTTCCACATAGCTACCACGGGAACTGAGTGGATACTTGGGAAGACACCACAAACATATCTCGGATGATATATTCCTCCATAAGCATTCCTGAAAAGTTTGGTACAAGTGAATCAAGAGTTTTGAAGACCATGTCAAAGAAATAAACTTTACCTGTGCCTTGAATGAAATCTTTAAACTAACATCCCTTAATATTCTGAGTAAATGTGTCTGTTGCTTTGTGAAAGATGTAAACAGGAATATTGCAAACAGCACATGGTACCCATTCAACATTGGTTAATTGTTTGAACTTTTATCTCTTCATTATACTGTGAGTACACATAGCAAAACATGCACACACAAGATTCCAACAGAGCACTAAGGTCAGTCATGTCCCATCTGGGATTTGTTTGTGGACTTAATATTTGATTTTGTGTACGAGTGGCAGGTATGAAACTCTGGTAAATGTTGACACACACAAGGCAGAGTGGAAGAAAGATATCCTAAGCTTATCTGGCACAATGTTAGATAGATGCAGGGCAATACCTTAAGCTTACTTGGCCTTTGGTCTGGTAAGCTACAAATAGTGTCAACTTTACCTTTTAATGTGCTAACTTTCAATAGGTTTTCTGAATAATTTCCTCTCCCAATCATATTAAATGCATAAATTCTGAAGAAATATGTTGTGCTTGGGCTAAGTCCTTTGACAGTAAAGTTAAATTCGTCTTCCCTCTGACCACCCTCGACTGCAGAAGCATTACTCCAGGTGCTGTTGTTCAAACTTTGCTCAATGACAAATGTCTGATTGAATCCACCATGGAAACCTGGCATCCAAGAAAAGGAAACTTGGTATTCTCCTTCAGTGATGTGGGTAAAGTTACGAGGTTTCTCAGGTGGACCTACAAAAACAGAAGTTTTAAAAACACTTGCATGATCATAGCTCTTGTTATGAAAGCCAGAAACCAAATAAATATCTATAAATGAACAAAGATGACCCATTCAAAACATTTGTACAGAAACTATTTAAATCTGGATTTAGGACTAATAGTATGAACTGTTTAATACAATTATGATTTAGTTACAAACTTGAACTCAAACAGGTATTAAGAAATGTAACTATAACGAATTGCAAAGGAAGATGAGGAATTTCAAATACATGTAAACATGAAGTACTCAAATATAAAAACTAACAAGTAAGGATGTTAACATTCTGTAGAACGTAAATACAGTAAAATATAAAGGTAAATACTGTATCATCTTTTAAACATATAGGGACAATTTGTTATACAGTAAAACCTGTCATGAGCGACCTCTGCTATGAGCTACCACCTGTCATGAGCGACCACAATCGTAATGCACGGATCGATTTTATTATATAAACGCACTGTCGTGAGCGACCACCTGCAGAACGCGACCAGCGACCGCAATTTCTTGGCAAAATATGCATTTCGACACTGCTATGAACGACCGCATCACAAAAACAGAGATAAACACAACTGACCTTTATTTAACTCTTTGTAACCACGATCGTTTAAGAAGCAAAGATGTTAAAAACAAAATCAAAAACTTAAAAACAAATTAGGCTGGCTACCGGTTTCTTGAATTGTAAGGTCATGCATGTAGTGTCATATGTTATAGATTGTAAACCAGACTAGAGTACATGCCGAGTGCTCATTCGGAAATACCTCGGCTATTTCTTGAGACAAAAGTATGATCCATAGGATTTCCCACGAAATTGCGTATGGTAGCTTGTTCTAAAATAATACTACTATGATCGCGAGAACTGAGACAAACACCACTGACGTTTATTTTATCCTTTGTAACAACGACCGCTTCCAAAGTAAAGACTGTTCTAACAACAACAAAAATTATAAAAACAAATTAGACTGGCTACCGGTTTTCTAACTTTTGCAGGTCATGCTTGTAGTTTTCTTTGTTCTAGACTGTAAACCAGACTAAAGTACATGTCACTAACTGCCATTGTAGTGCCAAAGTCAATATAGCGGTCGCATACATCATTTTTCTTTGGAGTTAATCCGTAATGCCTGGGGTGAATGAGGTCTTTGTCTTTAATACCAGTAGGTGAGAATCGTTTTCCGGATTCGATTGTCATTGTGAAAGGCTTGTGTTGTTTGTTGGGGTGTTTTTGATGTTACAGAGATTACAGTCCACACACCAAACCGTCATCTGTTTACCTTTGTGCAGCCGGTTACACCCCCTGTTTATAGAGTTAATCCCTTTGTATCGTCGGTGAATAAAGTCTTTGACTTTTGTCTCTAAATAAATTTATTCTGTTTCTGGATAAATTAATTGTGTCTTTTTATTTCATTCATTGGTACATATACATTGTATATGTATTCCATATTTCCCCAAAGCCTGATCAAAACCGCTACAGTCGTTATTACAATTGATCCCTTATAACATTAACACCTAGCACTTTAATAACAATGGCAGAACCTCCAATGAAAAAGAGACAAATTCTAACATTGGAGGAAAGAATTAATGTAACTGAAAGAAGTGAAAAATGGGAGACCGTTTGCAACATAGCAGCCACTTGAAACGTCGGTAAAACTCAAATTTAGGGTGTTCTAAAAGACAAGGAGTCAATTAGAAACGAACTCGTATGCTAATACTAGTACATGTAAGTGTGATCTTCAGATATAAATGTGATTCATGTTTAATGATAGATGTATATCTTTATTACTATTTAAAATTATCTTCAGATTAATGCATGCAATATTTTAACAAGAACTATGAACAAAGAATACAATAAATGTACATGATTGTGCTTATTTTTCCCTCTTAAACAGTGCTGAATTTCGACCTTGGAAACTGGTCTTTTTGTTCAAACCTGTTATGAGAGACCACCTGTCTTGAGAGACCGCTTTTTGCTGGCAGAAGAGGCGGTCTCTCATGACAGGTTTTACGGTATCACTGCATTACCTAAAAAAGTCAAAACTTGTGAAAGTCGATATACTTGTGGACACTCGCAGGGTACACATACTGGTTCAGGTTCAGCCTTCAAGAGATATGCACAAGTCGCATATATTGGGTCCAATATGTGATCAGCACAATACCACCTGATCTATGTGATTTATTCCATATCACTGATGCCACTGTTCAGTGATGGGTTTGATGTTCCAAAGCTTGTTTGTGGAGTATACATTCCACATATTTTGCTAGGTATGTAAAATATGCCGAGTTATAAAATATTTGAAGTCAGTGTATGTAATCTTCCATTTAGAAATAGATGACTGCAAGGCAGCTATGGATTTGCTTTTTCATTACCATTAATTCCATTGTGACTAGGCAGCCAACATTACAGAATACTTTTTCCAGATGATATGAGCAAATCATGTTTCTGTTAGATTTGGGATATTTAAGGACTGTCAAATTTCTGATTTTGCAAGGCTTTTGGAGTGAAAAGGAAATCAAAAAGATCATGACATTTGTTGCATTTTTGAGAGATTTCAATGTAGTTCACCGATTTGAGTATGGCTACAATTTCTATGGTAAAATGAGAATGTATCTACCTGCTCTGGATGGTGCCATCATGTGTTGCAATGGCAACTCCAACCATGCCTCCCGCTTTCAAACAGTCTGTATACAGGGATGGATGGCATCAATTGCAGGCTTGAATTGTGAATTGCAAATACAGAATGTTGCAGTATTTCCAGAATGATTTTTTATGCTTTACAGGATGAATTTGTATGATGAAAGGTGGACTGAAATTCAGTTTCTCAGTGTATAAGATTTGGTATTTGGGCCTAAATATCTTATACAGGATAGATTAGGAGACAGTTTTGTAATATACTTAAGAGTCAATTTCTTTCATCTGAGATAAAGTGATGGTTCAGTTACCTTAGTACAGAGGCTTTCTGAAGGGAAAGTTCTAAATACTCCCAGACAAAGTCAAAATCACTGACTGTGTAGTGGATCATGCACTTGTAGGTAAGACTTACAAGCTGATCCATACACAATCAATCCATACCCAAGTTTGGATCTTATTAAAGTCCTACTAAACCAGAGTACTACCTTCCAGTCTGCTCCCCAATCTGTGTTTGCCATGACTCTTGTTAAATTAAGGGCTTTGTGACAGTTATCCCTGAGATATCACATAGTCAATGGAACATCAACTTATGGTAAAAGAGAAGTCCTAAAAATGTTTTTAAGATAAGACAACTGCCAGGATAGAGTATTGGATCATCACAAAATCAATGTAATTGGCAGATGTGCATACAAATATTTTAAATTTAGAATATTTTAAGTGTTTTCAGCTGGCAATTACTGAATTCTATTTAAGCATATATTTAACTGACATTCAACATTACGCATACTCTTTGACCTATAGTGTATAAAAATGTATCGACATAATGAGCAGTAAGTTCCTGGACTAACACATTTCACTATCTTGTTAATTTTGACATTGGATAGGGTGACTGATATTATGCTGTACTGAGGTACACTCACATCTTCAGAAAGAGTGGCAACTACCTCAATTCTGAAAATGTTATCTTTCAAAAAAGAGATCCTTGAAGTGACTGATGCTCTACTGGGTGAAAAGAATTTCCAGGAATTTATGTTAAGACCATTTCTTCCTTTTAAAAGTTGAGTACTGAAACCATATGTGATATTCATCAGAGGTAACAAGATTTTCAACTTAGCTGCTGTGGTACACATATTCGATATAAGCTTGGCACCCTTTTTATTTAGGACAATGTAGACATTATTAGAAATCTTTTGGTGAAAACCCCATGTCATAATGATCATCCATTCAGGGGGAGTAGAGACAACAATATTTTTAAGACAGTCATTGTGGTAGCCATATTGCATGTATGACTGGCACACTTTTCATTTAGGACCAACAATATATCATAAGAAGTCTATTGGTGAAAACCCCTAGTTGATCTAGCCATCTGTTTGGAAAGGAGTAGAGTTAACAATATTTCCAAGATATGATCTTCCATTCAGGAGTAGAAATAACAATATTTTAAAGATGGCTGTTGTGGCAATCATATTGGATGTCAGATCAGCACCATTTTCATTAGAAACCAACTGGACACTATAATAAGTCTTCTGGTGAAAACTCCATGCTAATATGACTTTCTGTTTAAGTAGAGCTGTGATAACAAGATTTTTAAGATGGCTGCCATTGTGACCATATTGGATGTCAGATCGACACCATTTTATTTTGGACCAGCTAGACGGCATATAAGCCTTTCAGTGAAAACCCCATGATGACACAACCACCCATTCAGGAGGTGTAGTGATAACAAGGTTTCAAGATAGATGCCATGGCAGCCATATTGGTCGTCAGATCGGCACCACTTTTATTTAGCACCAACTAGACATCATAAGAAGTCTTTTGGTTAAAACCTCATGTTGATATGACCATCCATTCAAGAGGAGAAGTGACAAATATTTTTAAGTTGGCTGCTATGGTGGCCATACTGGACATCAGATTGGTGTCATTTTCATTTAGAACCAACTAGACACCATAAAAAGTCTTTTAGTGAAAACCCGATGTTGATATGGCTATCTGTTCAGGAGGTGTAGCGATAATAAGATTTTCAAGATAACTGCCATGGTGGCCATATTAATGCTAGATTGGCATCATTTTCATTTAACCAACTAGACATCATAAAAAGTCTTTTAGTGAGAACCCAATGTTAATATGACCATCCATTCATGAGGAGTAGTGATAGCAAGATTTCCCAAATGGCCACTGTGTTGGCCATACTGGATGTCCGAGCATCATAATTTTCATTTAGGACCAACTAGACTATGGAATGAATATGTGCGTAAAGTTTCTAGGCAATCCTCCATATTGGACATTAGATCAGCACTATTTTCAATCAGGCTCAATTAAACATTATAAAAAGTCTTTTGGTGAAAACCCCATATTGATATGACCATCTGTTCAAAAGAAGCAGTGATAACAAGATTTTCAAGTTGGCTGCCATGGCATCCATATTGGACATCAGATCGGCATCATTTTCATTTAGGGCAAACTTCACATCAGGGGTCCCCAACCTTTTTGTGCCTACGGACACATTTGTAAGTTTATGAGAGAATGGCTGGCACCAACCAATTAACTTGACCCATTTTAAAAATTATTATTATTCATTATAACCTCTTCCGCGGGCACACAAAAACCTTAGCGGGCGCCATGGCGCCTGCGGGCACCGTGTTGGGGACAATTGCTTCACATTATAAGAAGTATTTTAGTGAAAACCCCATGCTGATATGACCATCCATTCAGGAGGAGGAACGACAACAAGATTTTTAAGATGGCTGCCATGGTGGCCATATTAATGTTAGATTGTCATAATTTTCATTTTGGACCAAATAGACATCATAAAATATCTTTCAGTGAAACCTGATGTTAATATGACCATCCATTCAGGTGGAGTAGTGATAACAAGATTTACCGAATGGCCGCTGTGTTGACCATACTGGATGTCCAAGCATCACCATTTTCATTTAGACCAACCAGACAATGAAATGAATATGTGTGTAAAGTTTCTAGGCAATCCTCCAAAAAGTTTAGGAGGAGTAGCGATAACAAACTTGTACTAACAGACGAACGGACGACAGATGCCCAATGGACAACAGACTGGAATATAGCCTGTAGAGCCAAGAATTATATATATAGATAGGTAGGCAGTCCCTTAGACCTATCTTGAATATATAATGCTGCACTTCCATGTGGTGTTATAAGATTTCTGCAAGGCAAAATAGATGGCTATTAAATGTTCTTTCTTTATGAAAGTTTCTCTAATAAATGCTGAGTGATGGTCAATTGTGCTTCTCTGGCCTCTGAATCAACACTGAATGTGTGTTGGGCTCAAGGTAGCAGAGAAGTATTGTCATTTATCATTTTTTCCATAGCTTTGCAAATAGAAGCTTCTTAGTTACATTGGTCAAATGTTGGAAGGGTCGGTATGGTCCTTTCCAGGTTTAGGTACTGCACCGAAGTTACACTGGGCAGGAAGGGGTCTACATCAATGGACATTTTCAGTTCAGTGAATAGGGAATGCTTGAAGAGGTCATCATTGCCTGGATGGTCATTGATCAGACACTGGGCATCTGTGTACTTGGTCAAGCATCGGGTCTCTGTCGCCACGGAGATCAACCAATAGTGGTCACTTGATGTCTGCCACCAGTTACTGGTCACTTAACCAGGTACTGGGCTCTTATCACCGGGAATCTAGTATCAGTCACCGTGCAAATCACTGGTCACTAGTTACCAGGTTTAATCTACCAGTCACCAGGCATTAGACTTTGGTACTTGCGAACCAGATACACCTACCTCTCAGGACTGTGCAGCCACTAGTCAACGGGCACCAGTGGAGGCTGCAGTTCCTGAATTGGACAGTTCACCACTTCCGTTCAATACAATATGAGGCCTCAGGATTTATGCCATATAAAGGTGAGTCAGAAAAGTCCCCCCCCCTCCCAGCATCATGGATGAGTTTCCTATGTCACCATTAGGCAGATAATCTGACAGGCTGTTAGCCCCCCATCCCCTCCTCCAACTTCACTCTTGATGTCGATACTACTTTCAGCATAACTTCTCCACCTCTGTAGAGATGCTGCATTAAATACCTTCAAGATTTTGGTCAAACACAGCAAGGATGTGTTGAAGGCAACTCTGCTTCATGCGAAATCCTTATTTGGGGGCTTAATCTCTATAGTGGCCACCCAAGATCTCAGGAATCAACAACACTGGGCATCGGCCGTAGTCCCAGGCCTGTCTAAACTGTCTAAGTAGCATCTCCAGCATGGGGTTGGTGGGTCATGTCTTTGGATCCTTCAAGTGAATATTTTATGCAGGGGTTCCAACATAACTGCCAGGCACCATTTTAAACTTCTATCAGTTACCTCCGCCAACCTCTATCAAGGACGTTTATTTGGTTTTACCTGACCAAATTGGAATCCCTAAAGGAATAGGTCTGAGGTTTAACCCCTTCTAAAGAAGTGGCAGTAGAGAGGGTACAGGGAAACCCTGCTATAATACAGCATGGTGATGGTGTGACCCCCTACCTTTTATAACCTATTCACCAATTTCTCCCAAATGATTCTAGTATTACTGCAAAGTGTTATTGACCCAAAATGTGATTTTGATTTGTTAAGCTGATAAATGTTAATCTAATTTGCACTGAGCCATCAACAATAGTGTCAATCTGTCATATTTGTGTCTGTCTTCACCACATTTTGTATATTGTTGTTCAATCAAGGGCAAACAATATACCACCAATGCCTGCTCAACCTAATGGCATATACCAGTGCACCAAACTATGCCAGTGTTGCAATAAGTTTCACCTGAATTGATAAATTAATTTATCTACTTAACAAGAAAATGCATATCATCAACATTAACCCCACAGGAAACAGAAAACATTAAATGAAAGTCACATTGTGCTATCAGCTAATGGTCATGTGATGAAACTGACAGGTGTCTGAAATCAATCAGTTCTTGCATGGTTTATACAAAATTTGCAGGAGCAAATTTAAGGACTTTTCAATGGTTTGT